>JABANP010000486.1:0-39618 GCA_013115135.1 Perkinsus olseni
TGATTCGAGGGGTGAGTCAGATTTTTTGCTCAGAGAAAAAAATCACACAGTGAGTGATACGTCGTGATTCAGTAATTTTTTACTCCAGAGTACGAAATCAGAATCTTTCGAGTTTGAGTTGAATCTCGACCGTGATTCAAAAATCAGAAGCCGATTTTTTGCTTGATTTTTACTCAGAACCTCTGATTCAAAATCAGATGGTCAATTCGCGGTATCGCTCGTTCACTAAATTGAATCACCCACTTGAGGCGGAATATGGGAAGTGGGTTAGCGCTCGCCGAAACGAGCGATCCAGCGACTTAGACAATTTCGTTGTTCATTGCCCAGAAATGTCGGATGGCGGAAAGCCCTTGGGGCCTTCTTCCGCGAGTCACGACTTAATGCCTCAGGGAATTTGGTGTAGCGGATAACAACTTGGACCGTCATCCACTCCACCCAAGTTCAATTCTTGGAGCAACCATTACCAATGCCAAGCCAGTGCGGGAAAATTTCATGAATACTCAGCGTGGAGAATCTGAATCAGCCTTCGGTGCCGGGGGTCCGGACCCCCGGTACGAATCAAGCGAAATTAACGTGCAAAAGTGGGGATACTCGAGACGTGAGTATGATTCGGAATCACACGCTGAGTAAAAATGTGATTCTGAATCTGCGGCGTTCTCGAGTTGAGTAAAATACTCACGAGTATGAGTTTTGAATCACAATCACGTTGAAAAAATCTAGGATCATGATTCTTACTCACTGGGTTGAGTAAATACTCTGACTCATTGATTCAGAATCAGAATCAGCGGCTGAGTATGATTCTGAATCAGGAATCATGATTCTGAATCAGGAATCATGATTCTGAATCAAGAATCAGAATCAACGCTTGAGAAAAATCAGGAATCAGGAATCATACTCACGAATCCTGAATCTGAATCTGGAATCAGTAATCATACTCACGAATCATGAATCTTACTCATGAATACGGAATCTGAATCAACACTTGCGAATCATGGTGTGAGTTGAATCAAAATCGGAAATCAGATAGTGAGTTGAATCAGTGCCTGTGATTCTCGAATCAGTATCCGCATACGGCCCCTGGATCACGAATCGCCTATCAGGATCGTGGATCAAGATTCCGGCTCATGCATCAAGGTTCAGGATCAGGAATCACGGATCAGATTCGTTATTGCGGGATCTGGATCAGACTTTTCGGATCTTGGTGTGATCTGGTTCATGGAGCCGGATCAATAGTGTTTTCGGATCATCGCACAGATCCGTGGATCAGGATCCGCATACCTACCCAGGGGGCACACCGCTCAACCATTGCCGTGAGCACCATCTTATCAACCGAATGGGTTGCATCTCCAGTTCCGTTTTCAATGAGATTAATCAACTCCGCAAGCTTGATACATTCTGGTGTTCTGTCTGCTCTCGTGCTGTACTCGAACCCGGCAAAGCCTCCCAACCTACTGGCTGCCAACCCACCTCGCAGTTCCAATGCTTCTGAGCTCATATATCGGCCAGCAAGAGAGGGCGATGTGATGGATTATCGCCCTTTGCTCATTAACGGCTCCTACCAGATCTTCGTCGCGGTTGATCCGAAAGTGCAACATGGCATGGTGGGTACTCTCCCGTGGACCTGCGTGGTGTCCGTCTCTGCATGTGATGTTGAATACACGATGCTCCCTCAGGGTGTCGTCGGCAAAGTACTATGGACCACCTTAAGCTTGGATAGTGTGCCTGACGGTGTTCTCTCTGCAATGTAATGTCAATTAGATAGCCGACTGCGTTTCAGGCCGACGGATTAAGAGGTGGTGTAGTATGACTGGTCCTTCCAACTGCCGGCGGAACATGAAGACTCTCTGCCTTAGGAACATGACAGAAGACGACGATGCCACGGTGGTTTATATACGGCGTATAGAAGTCACTCTAGCATGGCAGAAGAAGCGTGTCGGGAGTACCATGCTCACGAAAGCACTCGATAATGTAACCACAGTCCCATGGGAGGCACGCAATTTCCACGCTGATGTCTTCTGAGGAACTCTCCTGCGGCGTCAGATCCGTGAGAAGCGACCAGATGTTATGGCGGTATACTTAATTGTCGGCCCGACGAACAATCCCGCTATTAAGCTCTACAAAAAGGCAAACTTCACTTATATCGACTGTGAGTTACCTCCCATCTTGTGTCTGATCTGGAACTCACGGATTCTGAATACTAAAGATGTTAACAATCGGCAATACGACGGCTTCCTTTGAGGGGCAATGAACGCTGGGCCTTATGGCTAGCTCACGGATTTGATGAGGGGACACGAAAGCGCTATCCGATTCCCTGGTTCCTCAGATGGATACCACTCGAGCATCTACCTTTACATGTACCCTCCCCGATCTTGACGGCGGGAGGAAGAGGGCCGAACAAGACACTGCGACACCACAACAGCATGTTGTTGTTGTTGTTGTTGTTGTTGGTTATGATGTTGTTTAATTCTGCGGTCGTGTTTGTTTTGTAAGTGGCTCGACGGAGGTTCGAACGAGGTCTTACTATTCAAACTGAATGCAGTGCCGCATATTGAATATGCGGCACTGTGATCTGCTTCCACGCCGCTCTGTACGGGCAACTCAATGTCTGCAATAAGCTCCGGGATACACGTGGTCGCTCAATGGTCTGGTTTTCTGCAGCCAAGGGACGGGAGAGTCGAGTTAGCGATGCTTTGGGTGGGTACAGTGAGTTAACCGATGCCGGAGCAGAAGAGGTTGAACCTTTATTTCCCACCGTGGTATCTTGTCGAGAGGACAGTAGGGGAAGTCGCTCACGTTCGAAAACCCAAACCCAGTGGACCAACGATAAAATCCAAACCCGAATGGAAATGTGGCACGTTAGATCACCGATGATCTACAAGTTGATTTCGCTTAGCGGGAGCCGCATAAAACGAGGGCATTCAAACGAGAATTCTTCCCTATCAGGAGACTTCCATCATGAGAACTCGGAACCCAGTAGAACAGAAACAGTGAACTCAGAAAAATGCTCAACGTGTTACAACTATCGGGATTTCTTGACCGAAGAGGTAGCCGCCGCTTCACCCCTTCTAAGGCCGGTCCATCGGAGTAGCCGCATTTTGCTATCGGGCGAAGTTTGAATCTCAAATTGGGTCTCCCAGACGAGTCGGGAGTACGTCCTAATACGGAAGAATCATATATTAGTATCCCGAGAATGGAGAGTGGTGGATTTATCTTGGACTGCATCGCTGCGGGTGATTTGCGGGAACTTACTGGAAGGCTTTAGAGTCCGTCAGGACGTACACCCCAGCCCAGTCGTTTCTCGAGCCGACCAGATGACCGAAGGTCTGGAACATCTTGATGCCTTGATGAGTAGCAAACCTGAGAAACCCAGCACTGGCTGGACAGAACGCCATCGTGAAAGTTGAGTCACTGGGAGAACTATACCATTCCCCATATTGCGGGTAAGGCTCCCTGTACGAGTATGGCTCCTTAGTCAAGAAATTGAATTTGTTATTTGAGGCCTGTCGCTAAAATGACTTCTCTGTTCGCAAATTGCGTCCGTTCATCTCGACCCTTTCTTCGACAATTTGCTGTCTCAACTCGCTAATGTGATACCTTCAAGCGGCGTATAGGGAGCCTCACCCGCCAGATAGGTTTCTGAATGGTATAGAGTACTCATGCCATTGGACGTTCGCGACACTAAGAGATCTATTCGCTTCTCACTATCGTACAAACCCTTCGAGAGCAGTGATAGCTGAGAGTCTTCGACACCGATGGGCTGCCCAGGATGATTCCGTGAGCGGCGAGGTAACCCTGGCCGACCTTTGTGAGTGTACATGAGTTATTATCATCGGGCCCTGAATGTGGGGGAGGACCTGTCCAGCGGAATACTCCGATACTCCTACTGATGCTGACGTGAACGCACGCTGTGGAACGGTGCCTGGTTTATTGAGAAGCGTATTGGTAAGTTCCAGGACTTATCCTCGTCCGTCGAGAAGGACCGCGGGTCTGACCCCACAGGCCTTGCCGGACTCGAGCTCGCCTCCGCCTGGCTCAACAGCTCATCTTCGGCCGACCTGTAAGCAGCAACTCGTGAACATTTGCGTACATCAGGGAGGAAGCCACTCGTCCCCATCGTCGCTAGCGGCAAGACGACGAACTATTGAAGAAGAATGCCACTCGAACAGAAAGCTACGCATTAGAATCGGCCTCCTCGTGCCGGAGGGCGTCCCGCTTGATTTTTCGGCCACCATAGTGAGGCGCTGCTGAGGGTGAGGAATTGTGAGCATTGGTCATCGAGCGAGGAGAGAACCATGGTTGGCAGAATGTCGAGAATCTGAACAGCATACAAGTAAGCGATCAGTGACCATCGGACTCTGCAATGACACTATTCATAGTAGTCCTTATACAAAGGCACATCGTGCGAGTCGCACGGTGCGACAATATCGGCACCGAAAAAGTTGGTATTCACTCTTATAGTTTCTGATAGAAAGCTGATGCAAACGGCTCTCCGGATGCGATATGAAGCAATCCCAATGGCCCCGAAGTAATGATTGAAGTTAGACAAGGTTTCATGCTATCAACTATTCAGTTTCGTTACCGACCCCTATTTGCAACACCCTCACTTCGCTAGGTTAGTCCGCGCTGCGGTTACGTTTTCTTCGAGAGGGTCAGTGGCGATAATTTGGAGTCTGTGGGCGTTGGTATAGGGCGTGGCCTTCACTTCTGTTGCAGCGGACAGAGGTACTCCCAGGACCACCGAGGCTAGCTCCAGCATGAGCGTGCCTGTAGAGAAAAGGAATACGGGACTAGCTCCGGTCTAAAGGCAGATCGCGAATGATAATTCCTCAGCATGATGCGGCTCTATTGGAGCGTTCGTGCGGGTTTGCTTCCCTGCTTAGGAAATTTGGGAGAAAATCAGAGCTAGGCACACGCCCCAGTGAGACGAGCCCTGAGGACCTACCCTGTCCACAGAAGGGGTCCCAAACGAGAACATCTTCAGTAGAAGCCCGATTGGCGGGGGTTCGGGAAAGGATCGAGAGTATACTGGTCCTAAATCGATAAGACTAACCGGCCGATGCCGTTGTTCATGGTGACGCGTACTTAAGAACAGCAGCCGCTGCTACAGTGGGCGGCGGAATGACCCCTCTATAGGGTGGTGGACTGGGCCGTCGTCTGGGAGGTGGACTTCTGCCAGGTCCGATGGTACTCCAGCTAGGTTGTCGAAGCGGCTTCTCTTCTTCAGTGCCAGTGGGTGGGGAGTCATCCAGCCACGGCCTTGTCGTTGATTGATCCCGTCTAACGTACTCGACAGAGCACATGTCGTCTGAGACGTCTATCATCACTGGCGCTCCGTTAGTGACCTATCAACAGGGATGACCGAGCCAGGCCGAGCAAGAACCGACTTGAGTTAAACCAACGGTACAATCTGCCCTCTCGGAGGGCGTCCCCACGTTACGGTTAGTGACTTCAGAGCACTTCATGATGTAGTAGGAGGGACGGCGCGGCTACCTCGGTCGTCAGTGCTAGTGCAGTGTTCAGCTTGTGGACCACAGCAGGCCCTCCATCGAGCTTAGAGTTACCACTGGTTACTCGGCAGATGAAGGCCTTCCTCTCACGAAGAACCTAGACAAGCAGCAGTCGTATTCAAACTGTATTTTTCTTCCAAAATTCCGAATAATTTTCGTTTTTCGCAGACTCATAAGAGTTTGGAGATGAACTTTCACATGGTTTAGATAGAGTCACAAGCTAGCACGAAACGGTCACTGATATGGATCCCTTAGGTAAGAACGCTCAGACAAGATAGCTGTCACCGAGACGCAACATAGCAGAGATTATTCGTGTCAATATTATCGAACGAGGCCAACTTCATCTTTCTTATTTCTATATAACCGATAAAGGCGAGAGTGGGTGAGAGAACAGCGAGGGGATAGCAGCTTTTTACATGGTCGACAAGCAGCAGCAGCAGTAGCCTACCCCTGATAGCGGCCCTGTACCCAGCCGTTCGATCAGATCATCCAGGCCTGTACAGGGGAAGTACGCCGATGAGCTCGAAGACGAGGTTGGGGCTACCCTCTGGGAGATGGACTGGGCCACTCGACACCTGCGGAGGGGAAACCCTTTCGCTACAGGAGAGAGACCTGAGGGCTACTTCTGTGATAAAAGCTCGACGGCTTCCGGGGTGGGCGAACGAAATTCGACCTCGCCCGCATTGGATATGACTAGGAGGCCGCCAGTACCACCCGTCCCCTTATTCCTATTCTTCAGGGGGGCTAGTAACGCGTTCACCTATACAGTCAATGATGATGGACATGGACTGTCTAACACACCGACTGACTTCTCCAGCGAGGATCTTCTCGAGACCAGCTCGACACCGCAGCAGCAGCGATCCGGATGTGGCGGAATACTGGCCGACCGCTGTCGAGAAAAACCGAGAAAGGCGGAGGTTCATTGTTTACTAAGAGAGGCAGCCGCGAGAAGAATTCCCACCATCTGAACCCGGAAATTAGTAAGCGCTCGAAACTTGAATTCACTCGGCTGGGGTATCGGAAGTGACTTCGACGATGAGCTTCTCGAGGAGGCCGAGGGGCATCCCCATGACGGCGTCCACACCTCCTTTAACGCTCGTGCAGTACTGAGAAAGAAAATCTTTGCTGTGCGTGCAAGGACTCTCACCTGGCCCATGATAGGATCGTCTATCGAGAAGCCACCGGAACAAGTGTAGATAGGGTAACCAGGCTCAACCAGACGATCAATGACAGCCGGGGGGATGGGGGCGAACCTACAGATTGTATATTTAGTAGTATATACTGATAATTAATAATTAAAGATTATCAAAATTATACGTATCTTAATAATAGGTGAGTAAAACCACAGTAAAATGAAGATAGAAATATAATTGAAAATGGATATCATTAAAATTATCAATAATGAATAGACGTATCAATAGACACTAAAATAGAGGCAGCCGTGTATGGACCGAGGCCATGATGACGGGGAATTGGGAAGGGTTACCAACAGATGACATACCGCGAGAAGAGAATAGTGTATAATACCACTTAACACCTTCACCTATTCTATATCATATCAAATTATCTTTTAATAACGTACGACGGCATGACGCCAGCCAGAACGGCGAGACCAATGGATGATGGACGAGCACGCCCACTTACCGGACAGTCGCCTCATGGTTGCCATAGGCTCGTCGGCCGGTCTCTATATCGACAACAACCATCGTGGAGATGGTTGACACAGGGAGGCCTTCATCGGTATAGGAGCGGATGAATCTGCTTCCTTCCATGAAGCGGGGAGGGTGCGGTATCAACGCCTGTCTTGCTACCTTCGTGCCTCCTCGACACTCTCCGGCTTCTCTCGGCATTCTCCGTCACAAACTGATACCTTAGAATTGAACGATAGCTGCCCTCGCGTCAAATTTTCAACGTTGCGAAATGGCAAGAGAGCAAGATTCTACACTTGCTGACGTGAAGATTCAATCATCAATTACTATTTTATTCCACAATTTTGACTAATGAAAAAGATTCAGACATCAGAATTTTTAAGATGCAAAATTTCGAGTAAAAATTAGGTAGAGTAAATTAAGTAAAAATTAAAAGTGTAGATTTTCTAATAATGTACAATTGAAAAATTTTTCCTAATAATAATAAAAAAATGCGAATATTTTAAATTTTTAATTATCCAAGATTTTCTTATACCATCTCTACAGTAATTATTAATAATTACTTATACAGTATCATATGGTAACCGGTAATGGTTTATGTCTATACACAAATCGTCATGTGAATGGTCCCTAGGCTTCACAGACTCCCTTGTCATTAATGCTTGGTTATAGCCCACCTGATCGGAGAAAACCAGCAGGCCCGTCCAGCCCTTGTCTCCGATCCTGTCCATGATAGCATCAGCCTTCTCCTTGGTAATCTTGTACGTTGTTTCCTGCCAACGACGCATCGGGCGTCCACGGCGGGTAGGGGCTCACTAAGGGAGTGCTGCCTCGAATGCTCTTTTCATCGATGTCGGGGGATATAACATCCACGCATCGACAGCCGCTGGCCTCCAAGACGGTCCGTCGCCATTTCGAACTGCTACCTGAACGACTGCAGCTCGGTCGGCTATCAGGGCCCAAAAGGGAGCAGCGAGTGAATCGTGTAGGACGTTCTGCGAAGAGCTGAGTGCCGACGTAGGTAGCAGTAGTAGCGATTACCCATCTACAGTGGAAGACTGGGCTTGACCAACCGATTGAATTACCAGTGTGCCGATGATACAGTATAGTAATATGATAATACTACAATATTTCAACGATTTCGGCAAGCAGGATTGCATGAGACGATATCGAATGAGATGAGCTAGTTGACAGAGAAGGGCGGCGGGACCCACCTAGAATGATATCGTATTTTTTGGTAAGGTCAATGAGACTTCTGTCAGCCGTCGGAGGCACGCGGACTGACCCTGGTGGTTGAGAAGAGGTCGAAGAGCTATCTACCGCCATGAGAATCCGCAAGAGTGAAAACTAGGATAGTCTACTCGACTGCAGGCAGGAGCCGCCGATCAGTGCCCCCTCGAAACGCGGGCCGGTGGATGAGAAACTCAGTCGTCGTCTGAATCCAAATCGACGATGGCCTCTCTCGGCGCATCATCATCGCCATTGGAGGACGTTAAATCAACCTCGGGTGTCTGCTCGTCGGACCTGACCAGAAGTAGCAGGCACCGTACCGGGCATCCTGCTTCGCGCAGTGTCATAGAATTCCCTTCGGGGCGGAGGTTGCGCACAGCGAAGATTCCAAAGATACCAGCAAGCTCCTTACTCAGCTTCTCGCCGTCGCTTGGGCTGAGGCTCTGGAGATTCATCCGCAGAGTCCGTAGTGAGATCAACCCTCTCTGTACTGCCGTCCCCGATCACATACAAGCCTGCTGAGTCGGCCCAGGATCCGTCCAGATACAGCCGGACAGACGTGTCTGTCGTCTGAGATTCATCACCACCGCACTAGAAAGATTCTCGAGACAGACTCGACGCGACAGTGGCTGTTCTAGGTGACGGTATGCCCTCCTAGAGCGACAGAAACAATGCAACGTTCGCCACCTATCATCACCCTCACGTAACCGAAACAGGGGAAGAAGAACACTATACAAGAGAGAGTTTCAGGATACCTGATGGCGCGCCATCAGGACCGATGAAGAAATCTGCCCAAATCAGAACTAGCAAAGCGATCGAAGAGCCGCGGGACAAAAAAAACGACTTGATGCCCGTGCTACCCTTGGCTGAATATTGAAGAATAATATTAATTAAGCGAACAATATGAATATTACATAAAGAGTTAAAATGAAAAAAATCGGAAAATAAAAAAAATTATTGTAAATTATTAAAATCTCACCTGTTGAATGATCCGCTGCAACCACTCGTCAACCTCAAGATCAGGAGCAGCAGTTGTAAACTTGCTCACATCTAGGGCACTTCCAGGGCGGTGACAGCTCTAGTGTCTGGAGGCAAGCGAGAATAGGACGAGAGATGGCTGCTACAAGTACCTCGGCGTCCACGAGAGTTTGAGCTGGTCGAACACTATTCATCAGATCGACAATCTCCAAGTGCTCACAGCGGTTGCCTCGGCCCGGATAGGTAACGCGGTCACCTGATAGAAAAATGACTTTGTAGAACATTGAACCATGAATTGATAAAGAATTCGCCTTTCAGTTGGCATCATTTCCCATCCAAGTATCAGGCCAATCGCGAATGACGAACCGGCGGAATGACGAAAATGCAATTTTCGATTTCTCATTCGCAGTACAAGCTGCTATAATACATGGTTTTTACGAATGACATCATTGTCTCGGACGGTTACAAGTGGCTCCTAACTGAGCGCATCGGCAAGAGACTAACTACGCCAGAACCGTAGTCGTTGGGCTATAAACTCAGCCACCACTGCCCCAGAAGGACTGCCCCTACGACGCCTATAACGTCTGTGAGCCCTTAGTCCTCGAGGCAGAGAGCCCCTTACTCAGCGCATCGGCAAGAGCGTTGGACTGTAAACTCACAGGAACCATTCAGCGTGTTGGGCGATCGATTTTCATACGGCTGATTACCAGTAGTGACATCCATAAGGGATAGCTCCACCCCAGAGCCTCTAGGGTCGTCAGTCGACTCATCAGCGATTTCCTCGCCCATATAAAAGGGCAGGCGCAGAATACTGTCCTCTACGCTGAGGACGGTGAATGGATGGTCATCGTAATCAATTTTATCCGAATCGCTCGCGGTGCCGGCCATGGCCGCGGCCGTGGGAAATTCTGATGGAAAAACTGCAAAAACAAGGCATCATCACTAAACCTGAATACGCGGCCATTGATACGTTGCATCAATACTAATGCAGGAACTCTTCATTCTCTATGCGACGTGTATCGGTGAGATCTCTACCGGGAGAGGACCTATCTTTATGGTAGTACAGGCAAGGATGGACATAGCCGTGCTCGGTACAAGACTCTCCCGCGCTGTGATAATGTTCAATCATGTAAGTCTGAAATACAGAATCGATTCTGAGTTTCAGGATGAGTTCATTGATTGCGGAGTGTAACGCGGCGGACAATATCGCAGCACCACAACCGAACACAGTTCTCCAGTACTGCCGGGCATTCTCACAGCCAATACTAACGAGAATAACCGACCAAGTGTCCACCAGTATGCTCCGTGAATCAGTTCGGTAAGCACTGTGCGAACAGCCCTTGCAGTTCTGCAGGGACCCCGGCTGACGATGACTTCGCTTTGACAGCAACATTCCTTGGCTTGATGACCAGATCCTATTAAACAGGCTAAACTGATCCCCTTAGAAAGGTACGTCGGGGCTAGTCTAACTAAGTCGTACTGTCGGCGTTGGACTTCAAACTCACACGTGCCGGTCAAGGTCTGATATATAAAAGAGAGTCGAAGAAGAGTCACCCGACAAACTCTCAAGGTGCTTTTTCCTTCAAGAGAAGTACTCTCGTATGGGACTAACCGAGCTGATCTATGGTGATGTCATGCGGACCCTGATTGGCCTTGTCCGTGATTATCCCCGAACACTACGATTCGAGGCGCCAAACCTTGCTGCCCTTCGGGCAACGACGTACTGACACTCAACAGGCCACCTGTAGCTTTCAATTAATAAAATATGAAAACGTATGAAGCGACGGGAAGAAGCCGGAAGCGTAATGATACAAAACTTGAAATGAAAACCGGGCCCAGCAGCTGTGCCGAGTGGCCCTAAGTCAGCCTTCCCCACACAACTTTTCCTGATGCGAGCGAATTACGGTATTAAGCAGACGACGACATCAACAGGCACACTGCGGAGGGATGGCAGGTACCCTTAAAGGACAGTTGGGCGGCTGTACTTGAAGCATGGCCGCCACCGCCTCGCTCGCTGTAAGATTTTTGTAATCTTTATTCAGCTTGGCCGCAGCTTTCCTCAGCAGACTTTCTTTAGCTGACCGAATCTTTGCGACTTCCTCGTCATAGCATTGAGGGTCGAAGGCCACGTGATCCGGGTCCATGACGGAAGCATAAAGGCGATGGTCCAGCGGACAGTGGACGACCGTGTCACCATCACGGCAGCCTACTGGCGACCACATCGGGGCGAGGTTGAAGAAGTCAACCCAGGAGCAGTACTCGCACATGTAGGTATCTTTCGCTCTATGCTCACCAGCCTCGAAGTTGCCGTTTTGAACCTCCACCACAGCCCTGCAGTTATCAGTAGTAGAATTGCAGTAGCGTTCCCAGCTCAGCGAGGTGGGGGAGAGGCCCTCGCTGTACGGTCTCGGCATCTTGACGGGCTTCATGAAGAGTTCAACGCCTCGCTGGATGGCATCTATCACGCCCTCACGTTGCAGTCGACCGTAAGTGTTCCACAACCGTCTATGGTAGTAGACCGAGTTTAAATGCGGGGAGCCAGTGGCGAAGTGGACGTCGCGATAAGCTGACTGATACCTCTCAGGGTGGCCCAGGCGCTCCATCGTGCCGAGATGTACCACAACACCACCAGGTCTTATCAAATGGCACCGCGTCATGCCCGTTCCGGTAGAGCTGATGTACAGATTAGAGCTCGCAATGACCGCCAACTGCTCCTGGAAGGAATAATCCTCCCACCGCAGAAAGGTAATATCGCAACCGAAGAGCGCCTCGGACTTCGCGGCGATATCCATCAGCATGGCCTTGAGTTCATCGTCGAATCTCTTGTTGTCAGCGATAACCCCTCGACAGCCCCAACTTGAAGGCCCTAGTTCTAGTTCCAACATCTCAGTCGGCCACGGTACGAAGTCGAAGCCGGCTAGGAGCCGCTGACCGAACAAGAAAAATGCGTTTTCATAAGAGTAAGAGCCAGGCATCGCCATGCTGCGCTGTGGGTTGCGATGGCCCATGAAACGACTACCGACCAGCAGCCTCGAGAAGGAGTACACAGAAGCAGCTTCGAGCTCGGACGTGAGAAACACTTGTCCTCGGCCGAAGTGCGTCAGGACACTCCAATGAGGAGCTTTCCTTGCTGCCTTTGTCTCGCCCTCATCGACGGGTAAAATGTTCATCGGCAAGGACGCATAGCCGAAGCGTACTGCCGTTATCCAGGCAGGGTAGAGGCTGTCGTAAAGAAAGTGTCCCGGGTTCATCGGGCCGAAGATGAGGAGATGCAGCGTGACGCCATCGATGACTTCAGGTTTGGTATCACCACGAAGCCAGGAGAAAAAGAAGCCCTGTTTCTCGCGATGCCACTTGGCGAACTCCGATTTGTCCTTGAAGAATTGAATCGACGGCTGGAAACGCGGCACCTCATCGCGGTCCTTAGCATCGGTTGTAGCACCCTTCATGAGCTCCCTCAGAGAATCTTCAGTCACTGGTATACCCGTATCCAAATGTCGATCATAGTCAGTCGCAGAATCGAACGCCAAAGCTTTTCCATCATAAGGCGCTTTCTTGATGTTCCCAAGTTCCCCATCAGGCAGGGCGATAACGAAGTTGCCAAGTTGACTGTCATAATAGATCTGGTCGAAGGCACAGGACCTATTCCTATGCCACGCAAGGCACTGGATAGAGGTCCACGGCGAATCAGACTCTCCTGCAGACGGTGCGACGTACTCCACCCACTGCGGTCTGCCGCTGTTGGGATCGGTGAGCGACGAGGCCAAGAGCGTACTGGGACCGATGACGAGCGCTCCATCAGATAACTTCGCGGGAAGCATCGGAATGAATACCATAGATTCACCTACATGGGTATCGAGGGCGCGGCCGAAGTAATACTGAAGGGCCACCAGAAGCGTGATGGCCGCCACTAGGAGCAGTAGTCGGGGAGATGTGAGGAAGCGCTGTTGGCGTAGTGAGACCAACATAAGGCTGACTGAGTTGGACACTGATGAGGAAATTTCCAGCACCGAGAATCGTTCAGGAGCATCATGCCTCGCCCTCAACTCAAGAGAACCGTGTAACAACAGGTTGGTATAATGACATCATGCTCAACGCGATGTTAGTTGTTCGTCGAGGATGTTCGGAAGGTCTTTGGCGAAAGATGAAAACACATCAGGAACAACTACATCACTAAAATGCAAAGCAGGATCATACCCTCTTAAAAACTGTCAATCTCTATCGACCGCTCAGAGCGGTAGTTCACCTGGGAAGCCGCACCGTTCTCAGGCACCTAGCAGGAGTGATGCAGTCCTTCCCTCGGAGCAGCAGGCCTACCATAGGGACCCCCAGACTATGAGTCGACCGGGTCATATGGCCCTCCTTCTGTTGCTGGGTTAATCTCGCTTGATTAGCACTCATCAGCTGCTGCTGCTGCTGCTGTTGTCGTTGATACATGATCTCTAGGGCCGCCATGGCGCTCGGAGCCTGGGGGGTATGAATGGGGTGATGAGCCTGATTTGGGGGAAATATGGTATGCACGCATACACATAGACACGCGCCTCACGTTGTCGGCAGGTGCTGTTGCTCGAGAAGCAGCAGCGAGCTGTGTAAATAGTAAATACTGAAAACAACAAAAATGCAGAAACGAACGGGGCGGAGCGAAGCGGCGAAAATCAACCTGAGAATATCCGCCTACTTGCTGCTGTTGACGATACGCAGTAGCGGCCGCTGCCGCCGCTGCAAACTGCATGGTCCGCTGGTGTTGTGATAGCGCGTCCAGAGACCTGCTCATGTCTGGACATGCCGCGCGCCACAAAATTAGCGCCTCACCTCGTCATTGGAGCAAGATGATCTCCTCTCCCTGGAACTGACGGAGTGACCACCGGATAGAGCTGGGAAGAAGTCCATCAAGATCCCGGGTTCGAATCCCACGGCTGTCATTACCCTGAGCTGATTGCTCCCAAGACTCATTGCGTCCGGTATCACGTATTGCCTGTCTGCCGGAGGTGGATAGGATACTCGTACGCTGGAAGGCTGCTGATTGGCTCCTGACAAAAAGAAGATTTCACGATTTTTTTCCAGGACCATACCAACTCTGCCGCAAAAAAACTCAGGCATTCCCCTCCTCAACACGATCGGCCATGAAGGAAATAAGAGACGATCAAATTTCGCATAAACACAGCGCGAGAGAGAGGCTCCCCAGGGGCGTTACTTCCAGCATTGCTATACAGTAGACTGGCGAGCCCTTGGTGACCCGAAACCTCAGCCGCCCGTATCATGAGGTCGTACCTGGCAAGATACGCGTACAAAGATTCCCGCTGGTGGCTTTCGAAAGTCTCACGTTTCGGGCTGGATCAGAATTTTTTCGCTCGTCAGATTCTGCAGCAGTTGGTGGCAGACAAAAGCCGCCTGAGCCAAAGTTCGGACACGCATCGATCACTCGGGCGAGCGCCTTATACAATCTGGGATAGATTTACCTCCCGCGGATATCTTTCTATCGCCAACTCCAGTGCTTGTCGGGCGGCAGCATTTTTCGCTTCGGTCGATCGCGCCTGGCCTACGTCCGGCTCGTTTTCTAGAAAAACGTCTTCGCCAGGAATCGAACCCGCGCCTCACATATTCGAACTTACCATCTCTTCGGTGGTCCTCTAATCCATTATACAACTCCTGATGCCCTTCTCCGCTAGCCTCAGCTTCACCTAAGTATTCCGCAATCTTCAAACGAGAGCCGTAATTGTAGTAGTAGCCGCCGCCCGCGCCAGAGAGAACGTAAGATTCGCCAAAGATCAGCATCCTATAGACCCGACAAACTTACACTTTTCGTTGAACTCCAAGACTTCATCAAGGGAGGTGCCGAGGTACGATCCATCATTACCTAACAGGGTCACCAGCATGTTGTAAGATTCACTTATAATGTTTATACTCTAAAAACATCTTTTTCTAAATTATTTTTTCTGTTTTTCACAAATATTTTTCTATTTTTTTTCTGTTTTTCGCGAATATTTTTTCTGATTTTCGCAAATATTTTTCCTACTAGGCCTTCGTAACGAAAAAAGCGGAGCTCGGCATGAAGTCTCGGGTTCGAACCCCAGCCAGGGCTTTTTTCTGTATTTTTTCGGGTTCATCTACAACGGTCCACGCTGGTTTTGGTTGGTAGAACGGGGATGGGCGCGATTTCGTATTTTTCATAGAATATATGAATCGAGACCTTTCGATTGGTATGTGTCCCATCAGTTCATTCAGCATAGTCGTGGAGAAATAATTTGAACGAACGAACGGACGAACGCACAAAAAAAGCGCAGAAGTGACAGTATATGCTCCGCTCGCTTCGCTCGCTCCGCAATTTTTTATGACATACCAATTCACGCACTACCCATAAAGATCATATCATCATCAATCTCTATATATTTCGTTGCTGCTGCCGCTGTCACCGGTGATTGTCCCAGAGGCTACAATCTCGCAAGTGTCCTCACCTGCCGGGACGGCATCAAAAGCGTCCCATGAGTTGGGTAGAGTTGAGGCAGGAAGGTTTGCCGGGCTTGAACAGCTGCTGCTACCGGACTTCGGCTTCCAAATGTTGTCCTCACCGAAGGTATTATGAACTATTGGGGAAGCCTCTGGACTCGAGATCTGAGCGAAATTTGGTACGAGATCTGCGACCTCTGCGAACTCTATGGAGAAGTCCAAATATGCGAAACATTTCTCACTTCGCTCCGCCCGTCGTCATCATCCCCGCGGCAACTATCATCATTATCCTCGTTTATTCTTCTCAATAGATCATCCGTGCTCTCAATCTCGTTCTCATCAATCACGAAACTCTCGGCAAATAGCTTCTCGCAGGACTTTCCCATTTTTCCATCAGTTTCTTCACTCGCGCTCTCCTCATCATCGCCAACAGAACCCTCCGAGTCACCATCATAATCAGAGCTCTTCCCATCATGCCCACAGTCATCATCATCACTCATCCGCGGCGCCATATCAAAGCTGTTGCCATCACTTCCAACCTTTTCCCCTCCTTCAACAACCTCTACCTTCTCCACAGCAGCGCGACGTATCGGTGCAGTCCGCCCGTTAGTTAGCTGAAAACGAGTAGTCCCCTTCCGAGGCTTCGCGTACCAAGTGCAACACATAGACGAAAAAGAAGCTCAGAGCGTCAGGCGCAACCACCACAAACTCCACAATTTCTCTCGGCTGCGCGCGTATCTTACTTTAAAATAAATCCCTACAAACACCAGGGGTAGAGTAAACTGAAGGACCCACGACAGCAATGAAATAACCTAAAGGATAACGTCACGAAACGGACGGAGAGGTTAACGTACCCCGCTCAGCACTTCGGCCTCGTCATCACGGGGGGCCGATCGAACACCGACGACAAACAACATAGTTATTAACACGAGCTGATATGTTGGCACCGCGGTGCACCCGGGTTCAATCCCACCAGTAGTATTTTTAACGCGGTGAAATAATGGGACTAGAAATAGATGCCGATAATAAACGCATGGACAGTAGAATATATAACACAGGAACGTGATATTTAACAGGATGCATAACATCAATCTTGCTCTTCTTGCATTTCCTCAACGATTCTCAGTTGCAGCCTTCGCAAGGCATCCCCATCGAGCCCTTCCACCTGGATTTCAGGGAGTCTCTGAAATACAGTGGGTCCGCAGTGCGGCAAGACTGAAAGCCTCGGGCAAGCGAATAGAGGACACAGAAAGCCCGATCGTGACACTGGCCGCTAAATGGCGTTGATAAGTTCATCCACCACCACCCAGTGGTAGTCCTCTTGGAACCGAGCTGTCGAAAGATCCTCGGAGTCAGCGGGAATGAGATTTGTACCAATTTGGTGTATCTAACCTCTCCCACGAGAACTCAGCAGAGCACGCTACAGTATCTTTGGTTAACGAATTCATGCTAGGAACCCGATTCCATGACGAAATCGTCGAGGGCCCAATAGTACTACCTTGTGATGGTCAGGGAGATCAGCATACATCCTGGCGCTGCTGCTGATGAGATCTTCGAACCTCTCACGAATTCTCACATGGTCCGATCGGGGGATTCCTACCACCACGGGACCGGTGGAGGTGGAGAGCACACAAGGCGGGACACGTGAGGTTTTCCGATCGACCTCGGAGCCGAATCTTCACGAAGCCCAGCAAGCTCCGACCGAAATCTCCCGGAACTGCCGTTGCAGGCGACCACCTTTCCCGCCGTTCTCTTCACTTATAGGAAAGGTTCAATAAACCAGTTCTTAAACCACATTTCACGTGTACAAATCAATTCTGAGTACTAGAATGATACTATCGAACGGGGGGGGGGTAAGTTCCCTCGGCAACCATCGTGACTCACCTGCGAAGCAGCCCAGTGAATCCGATATAAGATGGGCCTGGCCACATCCAGGGCATCGCACTCCGACCATACCATGATGATAGGAGTGCTGAGGAGGAGCACTGATTCGACAGAACCCCGGAGAGATTCACCATCAGCTTCCTGGCCGATGGTAAATAAAACGGTTTCACAATTCGACACCGTTGCGGAGGCGCACGCATTCCAGTGATAGTAATCACCTTGGATATCATCCACGCGCCCTTGGTCGAGCAGTCCCTGCACGTGTAGGTTATGTTGTAGGAACTGACGTCGGCTGCCTCAGTGCTGCCGAGAGGAAGACGAGTAAGAGGGACGGTACCCTTCAACCCTCGACGAGCCGCCGAGCTGACGGCCGAGTGATGTTCACCTGCACGATACAGTTTGTAACGGGAAAAGGGAATATGCAAAAATGAGGCCACTATGCCATATGGCAGCACATAGGGTTCAAGAGAGCACTCAGAAACTAGCCCAGCGCTTCAACTTCATGACCGCTGTTCTTGCCCAATCTGGCATAGTGGCCTCTATGGTTCAAGCAGACATCGGATCGAGTAAACAGCCGCGAGTGAACCTACGCTTAGCCAGGGTGGTGAGTAAGCGAATTGGTGAAGGTGTGGTAGAAACTATCATGAACGACCTGGATAGTGTAAGAGGAAGACGGGAAGAGGCAAGCATATGAAATAAGAGAAACAACAAGTAAAGCTAAGAACCGACTCCAGCTACTCCCAGTCGCACGAGTACCGAAAAGAAGAGTAGATCCCGGCAGTGGGAATCGAACCCACGACTCTCGGCATGGGAACCTAGCGCACCCCAGCCTCCCCATTCTTCCAACCATTGCCAATTGATGAACAAATCCAGCGGACTCTACAATCGAAAATACTACGTAACAAGCATAAGAGAAAAGAACTCAAGGGTTTATACAACACAAGGTCAGTTGAATGCGTCTTACGCATCTTGCTCTTCTCGCTGTTTCCTAACGATTTCAAGCTGCAGTTTCCTAATACTATCCTCATCCAAACCTTCTATTTGTACATCCGGGAGGGTCTATAAAAACGAAGTCAATCAGCTACGACCGGCGTGAGACCAACTCGATCCTACCTCTCCCTCTCTAAGTTTTATCTCTCCTCTACCATCCACAGCATCAGCAATCGCGCCGGCGACAACATTTTGATCGGCCTTGGATGCGTCCTTAACAGTGCCCTTCACAACAGTCTCCCCTTTCTCGCGAAGGATGTCCTCAATCGTCTGTGGTTCATCTGAGCACAGAACATAGAGAGATTTCCTGCATCGCCACGCACAGTTGACGCTGGAATCGGGAGTGGAGCGCCTCGTTGATGCACTGACGCCGTTGCCCCTCGACCTTAGCTGTCCCAATTCCCGCTAGTGTCGAGCATTCACACCGTTCAAAGCCGCGAGAACGTGAACAACCACACCGAAACTATTCTCTACGACCCTTTTCGGCTCCCAGCCACCAGACTAGGAAGCAACCCACGGGTGTACGGAAAAGTGTGAGCGAGTAAATATACCACCGCCAGGCCCATGCTCACCTCCGAACCAGCAAAAATGATCCGCAATCAAATGCAGCTTCTCACAGCCGGGACAACGTACGATAACAATACCGTTGTGATAGGAATGCTGAAGATGGAGCAAGCATCGCTGAGCGAAATTGTCTAAATATTGATCGCGTTGTACATGCAATAGGCATTCAGGATAAATATTTTCTACAGCCATCATCACAGAACGGCTACCGATTCAACTACAAGATGGCTAGTGTTCGGGTTCACCTAACTTTCTATGGGGTCCTGTATTCAAAAAGAAAAGCACGTCCAGCTACTGGTCATGCTTTTCGGGACGTTATTAGGGAGATGTACCGGACTCCAGTACATCCCCCAACAAGGTGATACCCCTTCCTTCTAAGCTACAAGTTATCGCGTTCAAAAACGTATTCTCAGCCTTCCCGAGATGAGTGCAACTGAAATGACGGCTCCCACCCTCACCTTAGAGATTTTCTTCGCGCTTCTCGTGTTGCACTTTTTGCATGTAAATACCAGAGCATACGCGCTGTCGTCTTTAGTGCCAGGCAAAGATGTCATGGGGACAGTTCCGGTAGATGAATGATGATGAGCTTGAGGGGAGGAAGAGGTTGTGGTAGTAGAACTAATATCTTGACAAAGGACACGGCACAAATAAGGAAGTTCACCTTACGCTCGGAATTTTCTTCCACGCACGTACGAGAAAGCTGCTATTATTAGTGACACGATTGGGTGATCGAGCGATTCAACACGTCCTCGCCAACCCTGTACTGATTCGTATATAGCCTCGCTCGCTTGAGCGTGAAACCGTCACAGTGTCGAACAAGGCACGTAATAGAAAACTAAGTTTAGCCTCTATACTCAAACTCCTATGGACTTGTGCTCTCATTCATTATGGCCGATGACCAGCACAAACAGGACTTGAGCGTAACCACGAGAATATAAATGATATTTTCACAAGACACGGAGGCACCGGGACTTACCAGTGGAAAACAGCGCGATTCTGTTTGAGGATAGTCGGGGAGGCGCCAAGGCGGGCGTGAAGCTTGGACGGAGACCTGCAAAAAGGACAGTACGGCATCAGAGAGGCGTGAGAAGAAGCAATTGACCTGCGGTTGCGAGCATCCCTCCCGCTCGGGTGGCAAAGAGCCGAGCAGCGCTCATGATGGGTGGAAGGCGATGAACCGATACGAGAGAGTTTTGAAGGGGCAACATTACAATGAGGAGTCGTAAACAATAGATGACTGATCCTCGACTGCGCGTGTCCGACCTATTTTGAATCCATCCAGTCTCAAGCTAGGATACCTTCCGAGACGGGAGAGACTTCCGTGACGAAAGTCTCAATGAGTTCGGGCGCGCGCGAGCGAAAACAATTGCATCGCTCCGTCGTGTGCATGCGTGCAAGGCTTCCGTTTTTAGCCGGCCAACACTCCATGATCTTAAAGAACAACGCAAGATGGGGGAAAGGTAAATAAGAATACGAGTGAAGAAAAATGAACTCAGACGTTCCTGAGTACTGGTGGAAAATTGTAAGGGCGCCGCGCTCATGCGTGGAACGCGCGGATGGCCGTACGTAACAAAGATCTGCCATCGCTGATGGGCAGATCACCGCCCAGACCAACAAAGGTGATGCCTTGCATATTCACAGAGGTCACCAGACGGGCCTTCTCGCGGATCTGCGTCTGCGAATCGTAGTAGTAGCCATCGAACTCGCCAGAGCCCTCAGTGGGAGCTCCCATATGAACCAACTCTTGATAAGACAAAGCCTCACCCGTGGTCTTGCGGCCCTCGGGAATGATCTGACAGACAACAGAAGAATCTGAACGACTATCGAGTATGCCTTCGCCTACCTGGAATTCAAGGCTCGATGGGGTGCGGGTGATGTTGTCCCACTTCTGTAGAACTTCATCGGCCCACGCAACGCTCTTGTAGATCTTAGGCGACATGGAATCATTGTCGAGGTAACAGATGGCGTAGTGGAAGTGAGGAGGGACGTCGACCTGCTTTATGAATGACCATGAGTCTTCGTTGCTGGTGAACCTAGAAGTGACGATGAGCGCACCATCAAGAAGGGCCGCGACTGGACTTACTGCAGGGCAGCCACGGCGCGGTTCTCACTCCACGTGTAAGACGCGCGTACGATATCACCCATGGTCTGAACAGCCTCGACGTAATCCGGCATGGCGTAAGAGTCGACCAAGACACCATCCAAATAAAACTTCTCGAAGTGCTCGCGGATCGATTCGGCGAAGCCTCGCTCGAATCCGGAGGTGTTCTCTCCCTTACTGAAGAGCGGAGAGACGCTCAGATATACTTCAGCTTTGTACTTCTGAGTAAGGTCATGGATCTCGGACATGAAAGTCACGTTAATGTCACTAGGGACCAGGACGGTCCCCGAGGCGCGGGCGATGCTGGACCCCAAAATGAGCCTGCTGGCTCCGGCCTCAAGCATAGCTTCGTAGTCGTGCATGGTGAACTCACTTGGTCTCAGGATCAAGGCACTCACAGTGTGCTGACGATCGGCCGAAACCAGAGAGAAATAATCCGATAGCAGGAGGGAAATAAAGGACAACCCGGCCAGCATTGAAGGGAGGAAAGATTTCACTAAACTGAAGGGCGAAGCAAAGTAAATGTCAAGACGTTCATGAAGGGAGAGTGATGTGGTGTGAACAGCGTGACGTGATGTTGAACGCGAACGCGCGACACAGGAGGCGCCACCAATCAGTGTCACGGATGCCTTCTCTTCCTCTCCCTTCGTGAGCCGCTTTAACTAGTGCCTCCCAGACAAGGCTCGGGTGATACTTTTGCAGAGGGAACGCCGAGTCGCGACTTTCAGACGAGTGCTCCGCCTTCATCGGGTATAACGGTCGAGACTTATTAGGGTTCGGATAGAGACAGTTCGCGCTGGTTGTGCGCCACCAGGAATTACCCGTCACCTATGTTCATCGAGACATGTTTTTTCAGCAGCTGCGACACGGACTCGAGTATCTTGGCAAAGTCCAAGTTCTCGGAGTGACTTACTTCACAGCAACCTCCTCTTGATAAGGGAAGAGTCCCTACTTGTTTCAAATTGAAACATTCGTTGAAACTTCCAATGAAACCACGCGCATAAGCCCGAGAATGCTGACTGATGTCCTGTGTTAGAAGCGTTCGTGTAAGGGATATAGCCTTCGAGATGAAAGGATTGAAAGGAACTCGTTTCAGTGTAACGGCCTGCTCTCACCCATAGCTCAGTCCTAGTCAGCAGTCCGTGCGGGAAATAAACAACTGCGCGTGGATGTTCACGCGCGACTCATGCTGTCGTTATTCAGGTGCGCCAGACTGTCTCGGTACACCGTGTGCACTACAACTCAGTAAAGTGTGGTTATTTCAGACGGGGCTCGAAGTATGAGAAAACTGATCTCGTTGAGGGTTTGGGGTGAAAGTATGTTCAAAAACAGGACAAGGAACGCTCGTGTTCGCCGTGACGAACGGACGCACAGCGCGCACAAAGAACAAGGCGCGTACGCAGCAGCAATGAAGGCTTGTCGTGACTGTAGTGCACATAATTGGCGCACCAGAGGGCCCCACTCCACAAAGAGCACCTCGTAATGGTTATATCGCTGATCGTGTCAAGCTTCGATAAGAGGTTACGCTGAAGCTAAGTGGCGCATGATAAGAAGACAGCAGATGAAAGATTGGATTTCAGACGACAAAACTCGGGTACTGTGTTCTCAATCGCCTTGCACGGTAATATACTGTGGCTCCTCCGCTGTTGCTCACAGTCAACGCAAGGAGTGTAAAATCTTCTACTTGGATCTATTCGGGGGGCGAGAGTATTAGCAACGCACGCATGCACAAGACGATCGGCGCGCAATGAGTAACATACACATATGCGGTAGTTTCAACCCCTCCAGTGCCAGAAAGGGTAGTTGTTACTACTGAGGATGCTCTCTAATAGCGCGAGGTGGGTTCCGCAGAGGGTTGCGTGATCGCCACTGAACACTACAGGAAGATACTCAACATCATGACAATGCAGCACACGGGAAGGCATTAAATCGACTTGTGTCCGCCGTTCCCGACGGTTTTCGTTGCAACTCCTGGTATCTTCGCAGCACATCGCGATGATGCCTACGGTCTCGCTTGTGCCGTGACCTTGCCAGTACTGCACGGACCTCGGGCGCGTACAGGGATAAGTCGATAGCGAAAGTGGGACGATCTGAGCAGTGAATATGGTCAAGGACATCTGCAGGACCACAGGATGCATCTGGTTATCTCGGGTCAGAAAAAAGATTGAATATGGCTTCATACTTTTCATTGAAGGCTTTTCAACTCGATCGCCCTGCTCTCGGCTATACGTTCGGGGACGATCGGCTCGACACTTCCACCGTGGGGTCTGCGAACGAACACAACAGACATGAGCAGGCTCACCACATATCTCGATATTGACGACAGAGAAAGGCGTAAGACTGCTGGATACCCAGTTGAGAGAATACAGCGTTTCAGTAGGGGGCGAATTTCTCATCTGCCGCTAGGAGTCGATGCGGAAACCACGAAAGAATTACCTGTCCAAGAACGGGGAGACTCATGGCCAGGTCATAGGGCATACAGCTGGTTTTGTAACTGACCGCATGATGGCCGTACAAGAGCACTAAGCGATTATAAGCCTTCGACCGCTGTAATCTCACTAAATGAGTTTGTTCCGACTAAGATGTCGTCCTCGAAGCTCCCTCGTTTTATCATCGGTATGGTCGTCATCATATTCGGTTCTTTTCGCCGCTCGCTTGCCATCTGGGTAACGTATTCTCCTCGTAATTTGTCTCATGTCATCTAGTGTTCTATCAAAGATGTAACAACGTCTTCTCATTTCGGCCACCGCAGCTGGATCGATTCGTTTCGTGACTTCCTTCGCCCGGAGCGCCTCGAGTTGAGCCTTCACCAACAGCGTCAACTTACTAGTGCTTGCGGTCAGACGCTCTTCCTTGGGCGGGCCTGAAGGAACTTCAATCATCTCCGGACCACAGCGCAGGGGATGTTCTCACCTCGGTTCATACGCGTACATGCGTGCGAAGTAAATTCTGTATCGTGCGCGTTCTGTGCATCGCTCCGCTGCCAAAATGTTGCATGTTCTGCGCGTCCCTCTGGGACTCGGGGCTACTAGCGCGCGCCCAGACTAAGCGCAGCAGGATGAAACGACTAGATCTGTTGAAACGGACTATCCGCTTTTTGAGGCACTACTTGACCGTTGAATCGACTGCTATCGTTGAACTACTCACGAACTACTTCCTGAGGCGTTTGACGACGGTTCGGTTGGTAGTCGGTACTATAGAACTAACGCAGTCTATAGTGGTGTTGACTAGTGGTTCTTTGGTGAACTATTAGCTGACTACTGACTACGATTAGTCTGCTTTTGACGTGGTGTATTTGCAACTACTAGATATTACGTGCTGAGCGCTCAAACCACTACTCCTAGGACCTAGACTACTATCGTTTGAGTGATATCCTCTTACTGGGATTGCGTTTGACTAGTAGGTCGATACTAGTTTGGCACTTGTCTTGGTTCGGAATCGGTTCTCTCGCGGCTTCTTCGACTAGGCGGCAGCGTTTCAAAACTACCTCTCTTCTCTTCTACAACTACGCTCGCCGCCAGCCCGCGCATTCTACCGGGATGCATGGTGCCTACAGCCGACGCTTCTACTATGTTCCACTACCGAGCGAAGTTTGTCCTCCATTGGGCTTCTGTGGTTACTACAAGACCAAGACCGGCCATCTTGAGCCTTCCCCGACCATCCGTTCCCGGAGGACTACTTCCACGGTTACCAAGAGACGACGCTCGGTACAAGGACATTCACTATGTCGGCCTGACTCCCCACGTGGTCTACACCCCGGTGTACTAGCTATACATCGTGGGTATAGTCCCTGACGACACGGTAGACATGATGGCGGGGAAACCTGCCGTGTAGTCTACTACTCGAGTACAGCCACACTAGGAGTCCACCTGTGCGCACGGGTGGATACTACGGAGTCAGAGGCGCCATCATCTCACTACGCCATCTTTGAACCACCCTTGGATTCAAGAGAGTATAACTGACGAGTTTACTCTTGTTGCACACACCACTACGGCCCTACCCCATGGAGCCCGTAGAATGTCATTATTGGAATTGTATTAAGGAGGCCTACGCTACTTGCAGACGACTAGACTCTCAACTACCTCCCTCACTACAGAAGAGTCTAGTATCGACATGGGCTTCCGACTGTTCTCGACGACGTGGTCCACTTTCGGTGGTTACTTCCGTTTTACGACCACTACAACTAGAGTGGTATAGTCTACTTGGGTTGTGGACTAGTCACTTCCTACCACTTGCCTCTAACATGCAACGTCATACTATTGGTTGGGCGTAACTAACCGTTAGAGAAGGATATAGCGAACCTCTGGTACGTGGAAGCGCTTGAGTTTGCGCTTGTTCTTGGGGGTTTCGACTCTATGTACTACGTTCCCCATATCTCGTCGAGATCCACTATACTAGTAACGTTCACGTCTTTGGTGTTTATTCGTGGACGTTGTTCTTGGTTTGGACACTGGTATGGTCACAGTTTTACTACTCCAATGCACTTCATAGTCACGATTCTTGTCCTAGGTCATTGGCGAGAACATGACTAGTTTGACTTTCGCATTGGTAGCGTTCCTACCTTGGTGATTGGCAGAGAACGTTATTCTCGATTTGATGCACTAATGCGATGATGGTTTCTACCACTACTACCCAAGCTACCGGAGGCACTCCTGATCTTGGTATTGACAGAGGACGCTATGTCTAGGTATTGACAACCGGTATCTTGAGCTTCGACTCGAATCAGTGATGAGACACCAACCACGTGGACGAGATAACACGATTACCTCCTGCGGTCCTACCACGCAGCTCTTACCCTATCACTGACCTGTCGAAGACGTTACTATGTCCTTGGTTTTTGGCCTATCCTTTACGGCCTTGGCTTTGGCCGACGTACTACCTTAGCTTTGTCAACAGGCCCATTCTTGGCGTTGATAAGGGCTACTGTACCACCTATTGTACTATCTTCAACTAGTATGTAAGATTATTCACACATTCAGCTATTCACACGGCTATGATGAAAGCCTGAGAAGGTTATTTCGACTAGCTCATCTTCGAGACTAGAAGAGGCAGTTTGAAGAGGATGATTGACGATATATAATAAACGTTCATTGTTGAGGGATGGCACGTGATGTTTCTACTAGTGACTAATCAATTAATCACACCTACTACAAGCTAGGTACTAAGGGACGTATACACTGGGGAGAGCCCAGGTGGGAGTCACTGCGTACCCTTGGGTCACTAGTGAGCTATTTGACGACGGCCCTCACTAGTGATACCGAACTACTTTGGTGACGTCGCCGGTTACTAGCGCCCGAGGCAAAGGGACCTTCGCTACGCCAATAGGAGAACTCTAACTACAAGGGCCAGGTTATGCATTCGCGTAGGTACAGCGAAAATCTGACTAGAAGCGGTACTAGTCAGTTATCGCAGCCGCTGTGGGTTCGCCTATATGCTGTGATACTACCAAAGGTTGTAAACCTGACTAGTAACTGGCGTTGCTAGTCAGTCACTATGGGGGAAGGCCCTTTCCTAACCCGATAGTGCTGATGAGCTTGTAAACCTGGCTAGTGATCGGCATCACTAGGCAGTCATGGCTGGACTTCCAGCTGTGCTGATGAGCTTGTAAATCTAACTCGTAGTTTACTACTTGTTAGTCACTACGAGGCTGGACCCTTGCCTGTAGTGCTATTCAAACCTGGGAGCTGGTCTTGCCAATTCCCAGTCACCTAGAGAGGACGAGCCTTGGCTTCCTCCTCGGTGTTGCTACTGCGCTGTGGTTTCTACTACACCATCTCTGAAACGCGTTGCGTGGGGTCGGCTGATTTATAGCTATGTTAGCGATTCTTGACTTCTATACTCTCTACGATGGAAGATTCTCGCACCACCAACAACTACAACGACCCAGCTAACCCCACACGTCCTGGAGATGGCATGATTCCCCCACCACTACTACGTGATGGACTACCTCATTCTGAGGGTAACGAACCACCTCCACTCGCTGGTGCCCACACTCATCTGGAGATCCCGTCCGGCATCCACCCTCCTATGGTTCTTCCGATCAACAACACTACGGTTGCTGGCCGTAGTCAAGAACAACCTGCTGCCAATACATCCGACAATCTTCACGATGTTGAAGCAGGTGACAACCGTGAACTACCTCCACGACAACGCCTACCCCCGGGGCCAAATCGAGCTCCGCAATACCAACTACCGCCGGACGGCTATCCTGCTAGCCCAGCAGGGATGATTCCCAACCAGGATCTCGCACAACCCCGTGGTGTGGGAGTCTACCCTGCTGCCTACACTAGTGAGGCTACGGTAGCCACTGATGATTGGCGCGCAGAAGTGTACCAACGTGGCCAACACCCGGTTTCTACGGATCACCGAGCTCAGCGACTACCGCCTCCCCCGCCACACTATCCCCACCCAGGAGACTATTGTGGCCAACCAAGATATTCTGAGATCCAGCAACTACCCCCTTACTATGTTCCCAGAAGACCCCCACAGGTGGATTCTCATCGGGTGCACAGCAGACCTTATGGACCCCATCATTCTCGCTCGGACTATGCAGAGGCTGCGGGCCAGACCACTATGCCTCAGCACCAACATGAACGTGGCCAACCAGTTGGTGATCCTTACTACCCGCCTAGAGTAAACGCCACTAGTCACGGATATCCACAGCAAGCTCAACTACCACCCTATTTTGATGCTCTACCTCCGACTGGTCCGGCTCAGCTACAGAGCCTACCGAGCCCGTTCTACGTTCCTCGTAAAAGAGGGATGAGTTACTACGGTTGGTGCGAGGGGTGCGGTGACTACCGTTGTGCTGCTCAGATAGCCATTAAGGAATACGACTCTGCCGAGCGTGTTGTGGCTAGTCTGAAACCCAGAACTATCTTCAAGGGTCCTGAGGATACTCGTTCCGGTACTAGTTTCATCGAAACTATGTATACGGAAACTGAAGGCCACCCAGACGTCGTTAGATATTTATGGCTTAAGCGCTATACTACGTCTTACGTCTGGAGTGTGCTGACTGATGGCATACAACCGCCTACGAGGTGCCATAGGTCCTATGGTTCTCAACTACAACTGTTAATTGATCGACTACGCCATCACTATGATACCCTAGGTCATGTCCAACGCACTAGCGATGACTTGGCCCACTGTGTTCAGGGTGGTGGCACCGTCTATAGGTTTATACAGAAGTTGGAGACTATGGCCTCTGAACTGTATGCCCTCGGTTCACCGGTGCCATACCGTGACCTGAAACTACGCCTCCATAAGGGCCTCAAGTCCATACTACTGAGACAAAGACTAGACGTCGACCTCATGAATGACCATATGTCCTTTGAACAGTTCAGAGACCGCGTCCTGCTCCATCACAAACAGTTGACCAACTACTACGGTGTCGACTATGAGACTAATGAGGGCGCTGCCCGGTCCCCTGGCTTTCGACCTGTGAGGACTCAGGCTCGTCCCAACTATGCTCGTACCAGGGAGCAATCGGTTGAATCACGAGGTGGTCAAAGCTCTCATCGTGACTACACCCCGAGGAGCTCTCCGAGTCCTGCCCGACCCCGCCCACTACAGCCTCGGTCTGTCAACATTGTTGACGAGGACACCGAGGAATTATCTGAAGACGAACATTCACTACGACACCTACTTGCCATCAGGAATGATGTTACCGGGTTCCTATGCTTTCGTTGTCACCAGAAGGGTCACTCGGCTAAGAACTGCTTGCAAGCTGCACCGGCCGAACTAGCCACTAGGTGCAAGGTGTGCGGAAATCCCGGTCATACTACTGATGCCTGTCGTGTCAACGTGGAACAGATTGTTTGTCATCGTTGCAACAATCCGGGCCATTTGGCGTATGTGTGTGGCGCTAAACTACCTGCTACGGCGAAGACTACTAAGGATCCGCTTCGAAGACCTCCAACGCCATCCACTAGAGGCGCTCAACCTCGTCCTGCCACGAAGGTACGGGCAAATACTAGTGTCCATGCCACCTTCCTAGATGACGAGGAGTCCAGAAGCGACCACCACTGCCATACACTACGGTGTACTCCACCACTAGATGCCCGGGTACAACACCGTGAAGGGATGATGACCGGATACATCACTTTAGAAGACACCGAAGTCGTGGCTATCTATGACACCGGTGCCGATGTTTCTCTGATTACAGCCGAGTGTCTCAACTACGTGTCCCCGGATGCGGCGGTGAACACTAATGTACCCAGCTCACTAAGTGCCGCTAATGGTGGACACCTTCATACTATTGGGACAGTACGACTAAGACTGTCTACTCCGAGCACTAGCCAGGTTGATACCTTCTTGGTTACGACGGTACCACTGACAACTCCGGTCATACTCGGATGCCCTACGATGTCTTTACTCAAGACTCGTATCACTATAGGGCCTGACGGTTATCATATTGAGACTAACTACTGTGACACTCCGAAGACTAACAAGGTTGGTTCCGACGATCACGTTCAGCACATGGAGGGTGATCACTGTGAAGACCCTCCCAAGGACCATGACGACTACATCACCAACTACAAAATCAAGTACATCAACCAACTCTGTCTTCAGGAAGGGTGTGAGCCTCTCCGCTACAATGGGTTAGACTTACCACCCACTACTCCATGGTTCTCAATACTATATCCTGGTTCTGTCCCTACAACAATCAATGATGATTCATTGATTCGTGGCCAAGGCCGATGTAACCACGGGACCAGTGACACTACTACAATTAATCAAGTACAGGCGCCGTCATCATCTGACCACGGCGAAAATGAGATCAATGGCTCACTACCCCCCAACAACAACAAGCATATGACCGTGGTCAACTACGACGAGGATGACTTGGAAGAGCAAGAAGACCAACTACAAGATGAAGATAACCTCCCCCCTTGGGAAGCTCTGCGGAGAGACTGGGTTTACGATGAGACTACTCCTCTCGGACGAGCTGTCGTGCGTGCTTCTTGGAAGGACTCAACTAGGCCTCCAATGAACTACCGGCAAGCGGCTGCTCGGGGTTCGCGCTGTACTAAAAGACTAACTTCGGCCCAACAGGAAGCCTTCCAACAAGCACTGAAGACCTACATTGACAGGGGATTCTGTACTATAGTACAGAATAATGCCGAGAGTAACTACTCTGAAGCCCCTCTTTTCGACGCCTGCCAAGATGCGTGGGACAGCCTAACTAAGGGTACGCACTACGAGGGTACTACGGTCATCAAGCCCAAGCATTTCACACCTGCACACACGGTCTTTAGGGATAATCACCCTACTACCCCCTGCAGGATTGTGCTTGATTATAGGGTGTTGAACAAGTACCTGCTTCGTGGTGGTCGTACCCAGAATGACCTACAGGGTACATTACTACTGCTCCGAGGATTCAACTACTTCGTCTCCTCTGACATCAGCAAGGCTTTTTGCCAGATGAAGGCGTCACTATACGACTTGGCCTATGCTAACTACACCTGCATAGGAGATTACACCATCTTATGGAGTAGTATATCCTTTGGGACGACGAATGCTCCGAACTTCCTGGAGTGCTGTACATATGACGTCACTACAGAAATCGAAGCACTACAAGAAGCCGGTGCCCGACTGTCGACTAGTCCACTTGTCGACCCACGCCTACTCACCGACGATGTCTTGGAGGAGGTATTACTATTGCCCTCCAGGGCAGCCTTCGACTACATTCGCCAAGGTCCGGCGATTCCCAAGGATGTCATACTACTCAAGTACGTGGACGATCTCTTCAACGGCGGCGATACTCCAGAGCAAGCCACACAGGCCAATGACCTCTCACTACATATGCTAGGTGGTCATGGCTTCAAGGCCGAAGCTATCAAGAATGTGAGATCTTGGTCGGAGGCTGTTACTACGGACACAAAGGCGAAGTCTTTGCTGGGGTACCACTACCGAGACGAGAATCTCTTCGTGGTCTACTCTGGCAAACTACCTGATGGTGTCATCACTAAGCGTGAAGCCTGCTCGGCATTGGCATCACTCTACGACCCACTAGGAGTTTTCATCGAGCTCGACCTCAAGGGCAGGCTGTTGTGGAGATGCGTCTGTGAGGACTACAAGGACTGGTCTGATAGTGTAGACACTAACGTGGCCAACGACATACGAAGTTGGATCACCGAGTGCACTATGGCCTCTACTATAGGAACCCCACGACTTGTACAGACTAATCCTCTGCTGGTCTGTACAGATGCATCCCAAGACCTCTGGGGCGTTGATATCCGGACGATGAGTACTACGACTATATCCTCCAGACTATTGGGTCGCGGTGGTGTTTTTCCTAAGCCTCAGACGCCTTGGACCATTCCCCGCAAGGAACTAGTGGCTCTCTGCAAAGGCCTTCAGCTACTAAAGCTGATGTCTCTCTACCTGCCAGTTCCCACCTACCACAGGCCCCACCAAGTCCCACTAGATGCGTTGGCCCCTACACTTCAGCCTCGGCAAACTAGACTTCTCTGTGACAGCGAGATCACTATCTACAGACTGCGCCGCCCGGCGAACGATAAGAGACTCCCCGCTGTCGAACGGAGACGACTAATAGAGGTCAGGAAGCTTTGTAAGGAGCTCAACGTCATTATACTCCATGTCCCCTCGGAGCTCAACTATGCTGACAGTATTTCACGGGCGAGGACTACTAAGGTAGACATTGACGCCAGTGCTGTACTGAACTCGATGACTACATCCAGTGTTATCTACGACTATCGCTGTCAGTATGATGAGTCCGCAGAGGGTGATGCTGTAGAACAAGCCCCCACTAACCCCTCGGTGTCTGCTATCAATGAAGATGGGATTGATTTACCTGAGGTCGATCCACTACCTAATGAACAGCGCCTAGAGCTGTTGGCATTAATGAACTACGCCAAGCCCACCGAGAGAATTGACAGTGGCCAACTAGAAGACTCAAGGTTTACAACTTGTGTCAACGACTGTGTACTACGTGCCCAACGACTAGACGAGGACACCAAGAGTCTTAAGGCCATCCTAGAAGGAAAATCGACTACTGCCACCCTTGGTGTTCGGGCTACTAGACTTCATCGACTATCGAAGGTTTGCTTCCTCGATGACGATGGTCTACTGCGCCGATACCCAGATCCACGGAGAGCTACTGAAACCTCCGACGAGAAAGGTCTACTACACCTCGGGAGGACGCTGTGCTCGGCCTTCCTGGTAAGGGTGCTTGCGGTCATTTTCCACTACTGGTACGGTCACTTGGGTGCCAAACGAGTCCACCTTCGTTTACGGAGGGACTACTGGCGGGACTCTATGTTCCGATTGGTACGACTTACTATCGGATCATGCATCCCCTGCCTTAGGGCCAGGGCCACTCGACAACACAACTACTTGGTGACTCGAGTGCAGAGCCTACTAACCGAAGGACTATGGCAGATTGTCGGAGCTGATATTGCGGGACCCTACGGCAAGCCAAGTACCGTGACCTCGTCTACTAGTAATGCGGCTACGCCTTCTGAGGGTTCAACTACCAACCACTACCTGCTTTTGGTCCATGACTATGTCAGTGGGTTTACTGTGGCACGCCCATTGCGGGATACGAAGTCTACTACGGTTGCTGCCGTGTTGGACAATATTTTCCTAGAGCATGGTAGCCCGGCGGTACTACTGACCGATGGTGATAGAACGATACTCTCCGGCAAAGCTGTGAAGCTAACACTGGCTCGCCATGGCACTCGACATTACAGACTACCCCCTTATTCCTACTACTTAGGGTTTTGGGAAAGAGCTCATCGAGATTTCGTTGAGGTCACTCGTGCACTACGAGCTAGCCGACCGATAACGGGCCCTGATGCTCCAGCCCGTACTACGGAGAGTAACAGCTACACCAGTGACTACATGGTTGCAGTTAGAGCGTATAACAATACGCCTCGTCAGTGGGCAAATGTCAGCCCCTGGCAGCTTCACTACGGCTACTCTAGTCGACTACCCGGACTCCATCCAGAAATGGATAGTTCCGTCGACTGGGGAACACTCGACATGCACTATGCCGAGACTAATATTGTCGACTTCGTTCAGACCAACGTCCCACTACTGACTGAAGCCAAGGAGAAGATGGAAACTACTCTCGGCGAGTACCTAGAGTTGTGGAGGATCAAGCAGCAACGTCATCTAGAGAGATACACTCTTGACAACCCGAATGACTACGAGCCCACACTCTTCGACTTGGTTTTTGTCGCTAAACGGTCCAACACTACAATAGGTAACCATCTTAGTACTTATTGGAGAGGACCGTACACTGTTGTTGAACTACAAGGCTCTGCTATTGTCAAGGTTATTCATGGCATCTTGATAGAAGGTCTGGGAGGTGTTGAGGCCAACTCAGATAGGACTACAGCTCATATTCCTGTTGCCTATGGAGCGTCGGAGTCGTTCTCACTAAAGAACGTTACTCACGCTAAGGCCCTACAAGAAGTGGTTTCCAACTATCACCAGAAGTCTCAACGAGCGTACCTAGACTCCGATGGTACACTACGGACTATGAGACTAACTACTCCTTCTCAGCCGGATGATTGCCGAAGGGTCAGTCGTGCTCGAGATCGCACAGCACTACGACATGCCAATCTGCCCGTCCCTAGCCCGATACCTTCTGAAGATGGTGATGGCGCGGAGGCCACTACTCAAGGTGTATCGCTTTCCCCTGGGTCACTTGCCGAAGAACTAGATTCGGACCAACCAGGGGAGTATGCATCGCCACCGGCAACTAACTCGCCTACTATCTGGGCGACTCCATCCCCTGAGGAGGTTACTGAAGAAGCTGGAGAAGACACTACTGATGACCGAGAACCAGCTGAAGAGTTGTCCGATCCCAACTATGTTGACGTTACAGCTAGGTTACGCGACTATTTTGGGACCTCGACTAGACACCTCTTTGGCAAGTTCATGAATACTAGTCCGACCGTCGGGTCAGTGGTTATCAGCACTACTGCACCTCACATAGGTCTTGCTACGGTGGTCGATAACGCTCTCAATGACGGCTATATAAGACTACAAGCTCTGGACGTCGTCTCCGAAGGTGGGATAGTCTCGACTCCTACCTTGGACTCAGTGGACGAGTATACTACTCCTTGCAAGGCAGTCATCTATGTGCGCCCCAGTACTACAACGTGGACTCGCGGTAGGAGTAAGCAGCTGTTAGACCTACTAGCTTCTGTGCGAAATCAACTAAGTAATTGACGACCTCTTCCTCGACGACTTACCATACTACCGTAGCCCCTGTATTACTGGCGACTCTCATGCTGCCTACTATCGGTTGTGCGGGACATTACGTTCAACACAAAGGAGACAGCCTAATGCCTGCACGCGTACACAATCTCGTGACGTGGCGCCAAGCACAACCACTAGCTTTAGTGATGATACTTGTAGTGGTAACTAGATGGTATAGCACTTGGTTTTACTTCTTCCCTGTAGTACTAGTTATTCCCTTATAACTATTTATGACTAGCTTTGGTCAGCTTATGGAGGACTACACCGGCATGGGCGACAAGGAGGTTGGTACTATCGCTAGACTAGGTGCCCTTACTAAGTCGTATGAAGACACTGCCGATTATCAAGGTTATCGCTCTACTAAAGTGAGACTACTGCAAGCCTGCACCTCCAACAAGGCCGCCCAACTGTCACCACTACAGTCCGTAGGTAATGAGCAACTAGATAGTCTCCGCCAAAGGTTGTGGGCTAAGTACGCTGACCTGGCACTAGTATCCACCACTACTGACCTGACGGTTCCCGCCATCAACTACACTTACAGTGCTGAAGTTCTAGAGTCCGGTAAGGCCGCTACTACTAAGGACTGGGGCCTACGAGCTACTACACCTACCTTCTTGAAGGCTGGGATGCTAAAGCTCAAGTATACCCCTGAAGTTACTACTAGTATGCTGACTAACTATGAACAAGTACTAGATCACGTTCATGTCCGTATGGTGGCGGTTATTGAACCCACTACTTGGGGACTACTAGACCCAGCGCTGAAACTCTTCGTCCAGCGCGGGACTACTGTTTTTATGAGCACCTCTAGGGTGATCACTACCGGTCTAATTGGAGGGTTTGGTGACTACTTAGAGCTAGATACTATCGGTAAACTAGCCAGGTGGAACCTTATTGAAGCTATGTTAACCACTAGAGGGTACTGGTCTGAGAAAACTAGTGCTGGTGTGTTGTCTATAGCTCCACTACAACTAGATAAGGATCTCACAACCGTGAAGGACTACTACATTCCCATTTCTCTACATCATGCCTACCAACGACTACATACGTTCTATAAAACTGTATTTTATTCGGTAACTAAGCGGGAAGCGGCCGTCAACAATGACCTGAAGACCTTGGGTGAACTAGACTCTCTACCCGCCGCACTCGCTAATGTCTACTACAAAAACGAGCACTACTTACAGTTACTAACTTGTGACGACGATGAGGAGGAAATCACTATTGATGCTCTTAGAAAGGCTGAACTACAGGTCTATTACGATGATGCTACTAGCGGTGATGGTACTGCTGCTGACAACTAGGAGTACTACTTGGGCTACTACGTAGGTTTATGCGGTTATAGAGAAGAACTACTTAAGGTATAGATGATGACTAGTTTAATGATTGCTGTATCACTATTTCTTTGATTTTGATTTTTCCGGATAGCCTGTCCGTACTACTCGATGGATGCTAGTCGTAACGTGTTAACTAGGGTCGCTAATGGGCCCATTAGCGCGTGGCCAATGCGCGTCCCTCTGGGACTCGGGGCTACTAGCGCGCGCCCAGACTAAGCGCTATGCCGTCCAACGGCGCCACGAAGTTTTCGCTCGCCGAAGATCTAAAACTGTAAGATCTTCGAAACGGCTAGCTTCGCTGAAGCACTCCAAGCTTAGAACTAAGTTCTGAGAACTCTATATATTAGAGCGATCTAACTGTACTTCAGATCGAGTATCTGCTAAGTATCTGAATCTCTAGCCTGTCTATTGATTCTACTCTACCTCGTTGCAATCTATCTCTCGTTCGCTCCTCGAGTCTACTCTCTCGGATCGAACCCTAGCCCTCTAGACTATTGCCATCGTATCTAGTTGGTTTCGCATTGTGTTCTGTTGATGCAGTCGTCGGGAATGAATCGATTAGGGACGGTCCCGAACTCTCGTGCTTTCTCCTATGATTCTCTAGGATCCCCTTCTACACCACCAAATCAAGAACCTTCTACTTTTTCTACGACCAACGATTCCCTTCCCGTACATTCTACCGGGATATCCTTCCGAACCTCCGAGTTCAACGGCTCGTCTCCTATGTCTGGACCTCCTCTACAAGGCTCTATGACCAACTCCATGGTCAGCTGCCGCTCTTTATCATCGAGGTCATCCTCTCCGTTGCGTGGTCTGTCGCCAGCAACACAAGTCGACCGCTCTAGGTCGCATCCTTCGGTTTCGCCGTCTCTATTGACATCGAGTATATTCATGTCACCTTTGGGTTCCACGTTATCTGATGGGCCCTCTAGTCAGTGTTCTGCATCACTGCTAGGCGCTACCGATCAATCTATTCGAGGAGCTCCAGACCGGTCTATTGCTTCCGACCGCCATGACGATGCCTCTATCAATGGATATCCCATGTCACCGTCCCGCACTAATGCTCAGCTTGCATCTACGGCTGAGCAACTGCACGGTGTTGGTTCTCATCCTCTCTATAAGGATGATCAACCTCGTGGCCAATTCGGCCGCGCTGAGGTCTACGCCCTCAACTGCGATGGTACTATCTTGTCTATGGTCCCTTGCAACGACTCTACTGTGCACTGCTTCTCTCGTAGCAGTATGTACGCACCCTCTTCTAAGGCTAACTTCAACGCCTTATCTACTCATCAGGACGATGGCTCTCCATCGCCTGTACGCTCTACACGTTCGTATGGCCCTTCGTGTACTCCAACGTTTGGTGCTCCGTCTATGGTGACTCAGACTCCATCTAGTTTCCCATCATTGGGAACAGTTCTAATGGCTGGTACGACGCCTTCTTCTAGAACCTCGAAGAACAAGACCTATTCTGGTACTCCGAGGTACTCCTCTAGGATTGCTAAGCTCAACAGCGAGCTTGGTAAGGTCGATCCCTCTAAGGGTCAGTACTCTAAGCCACCGCCTGGTGACTCTCCAGGTGCTGACGACGCCAACATTGCTGATTCCTCTAAGACTGGTATCGACGATGACTCTAAGAGAAGTTCAGGAGACGACACCGTTCAAGTACCTGCTGGTGATAGTCGGTCCTCTAACGATCCACTACGAGAGGTTTCTAATCCTATTGAACAGTCCCATACGGACGACGATTCTGATGCCTCTCCTGCCCATCCAGGTAAGACTACCTCTACCGATATCAACCAGGACGAGAATTCTAAGCACTCTCCTATTCTACCAGCTAATCTAGTTGTTCCTCCGGCGAGTGGTTCAACTTCAACTGGTGTCTACCCTCATCTTCCTGGTGTCCCTATGCCCCCATCTATTGGGCTTCCTCATCAACCCGGCGCTTCATTGTCTGATCCTAAGGGTCCCTACCCTATACCGGTCGACCCTTTTGCTTCTGGAGTCTATCCACAACCTCCGCAAGGTGCATCTAATTTTCGCTGGGGCTACATTCCGGGACCACATGGTCATCTATCCCTGGTCCCCTATTCGGTTGCCGCCTCTCCGGTCATGGTGCCGTCTATGTCTGATGCTATCAATGTCGACACTGTCTACAATGACAACGAGGGTTTGAAGCAGTCTACTCTTCGCGGTTCACTAGCATCTGACCAGCAAGTACCTTGCGGTGGTGGTTCTAAGGGCTCTCGCCATTCTAGTAGCTCTCACTCTAAGGCTTCTAGGAATGGGAAGGTCCAGGGTTCTCGCCCCTCTAGGGATTCGCACTATGAATCTTCTAGGAGAGGGAGAGCCCACGGTTCAGGGACTTCTCGCCATTCTACTAGTTCTCACTCTAGAACTTCTAGGAATGGGAGAGCCCATGGTTCTAGCTCCCGCCATTCTAGGGGTCCCTACCCTAGGAATGGGGATGCTACTAGCTCTCGCCACTCTAGGAGATCTCGCATTGAGCCTTCTAGGAGTGGGAGTTCTAATGGCCATCATCGCGTCACTTTGAGGCGGTCTAGGCGTTCTAATGCTTCGAGATCTTCTTCGTCCTCCCGGCGTTCCTCTCTACTGTCAGAAGGAAGCCTTCCACCTCGACGACATGACTCTAAGCGACCTCCCATCAACCTCTCGGACGGTTTCGCTATCCGGCCTCTACCTGGTGTTGGACATGGTCGTCAAGATAATCGCTTCTACCAACCTCCTAATCGTGCTGCTCCTTCCTACGGGTCTAATTGTCCCGGATGTGGTTCTCAGCCTTGTAGAACCAGAATCTCTATGAAGGACTATGATGTTGCACGGTCTATTGCTGAGAAGAAACCTCTCAGGCCTGTGTTCAAGGGGGGAAGGTGATCTACGGAGCGGTTCGACTATTGTTCGAGAGATCGACTCTGTTCTAGAGGGACACGATGCTGTTACTCGATATCTATGGGCCAGTAGTAATATTGAGCCCTCTACTTGGCGTAAGCTCATCAAGGGCATGCCTCCTCCTGCCAAGTGCTACCTCGACTACGAGAGACATCTTGATCATCTACGTGGTCGTATTCGCTCTCTCTATGACAATGATGACGCCATCGCTAAGGCAAAGGTCAACTTCGTCATGTGCGAGCAGTCTAAGTCAGAAACTCTGTCTGACTATGTCAAGAGGCTCGAAGCTATCGTCACAGAGCTCCATTTAATGGGCATCATGACCTACGAGTATGATATGAAGCGTCGACTCTATGATGGTCTACAGTCTGACGACCTTCGTGATAAGGTCGATCGCGAGCTCGGTGACGGCAACGTTTCGTTCGATGACTTCGTTGATCTACTAACGGGCTTCGAGCGAAGACGCCTAGGTCGTGTACAACGTCAGGTCCTCTATGACCAAATGGCTAAGTCTCACCTCAACTCTAAGGATGAGACCGAAGCTGCAGCTGGCTCTACTTCAGACAAGAACTCTAAGTCTAAGAGTTCTAACCAGAACACTTCTCGACGAGGTCTACCTACTCATAGAATCAACACTATTGTCGACAAGCTTGGTGATGATGCTTCGGATTCATTCGATGCGCACGTCTACGCTGTCGGTGCTGACTCTATGTCTATACAGTGTTATCGCTGTCTAGGGTCTGGTCATCCAGCTCGACTCTGTCGCGGCAAGATCAGTAAGCTAAGTTCGAGGTGTT
>JABANP010000487.1:0-39566 GCA_013115135.1 Perkinsus olseni
TCGTCAGCAGCCAACAAGGCTGGAACTTTCTAGTGAATATACGTCTGTATCATTCGATGACTTTTTCTGTCATTAGGGCCATTCTCGAGGCCGCTTTGAGTTGAGTATTTTTCCGGGGAATTCCCACGAGATGCCAACCTCTCGGCGGAAGCAAAGCTCACGCTAGCCCTAAGAGGCACGCATGGGCACTGTTGCTTCTCCGTTGTTGCTCATAGTCAACGCAAGGCGAGAAGGAGTATAAAGTCTTCTACTTGGATCTATTCGGGGGGCGGGAGTATTAGCTATGCACGCATGCACAAGATGATCGGCGCGCAATGAGTAACAGGCACGCTGCGTGCACGGCATTACAAACTTGGTAACATTCATGAGACCTCGAGTAAATAATGCTGAGTCAGCATCATGCAAGTTTGAGGAATGTCTCTACGCGCTTGGACCTGGAGCCTCCAGACTGGAGGCACTGCCTCCACGTCTCCGTCAGCATTTCTGACGGATGAGATCTGGAGAAGTCCTGTCCGAGAGAACCTCTCATGGGCCCAGCGCCGAGTGTCAGCAACAAGCTCGAATCAGATCGGGCCTCATCCGTGTTGAACTCCAACGCCACCGTCCATTTGTTCAACTCATTGGCGATGAACGAGCAGAGTTGCGATGAACTCTGTGATGAGCTATTCAGGTCTTTCGCAGATAGTGTGACGAGACAGTTGTCCAGTTCGTCCGATAGTCTGTCGATGCCCTTGGCGTTGTCAAAAAAATCCCGATTCTCCTCTCCAATACTCTCCAGAGAACTTCTCATTTCTCTGAGAAATAGCGCGGGGAATTTTCAAGCCTTGCGGCTTTGCTCAGCAATGCAGAGTCCGCATCTCGAGTGTCGCAGAAGGAACGTGATTCTCGCCAATGGCCTCACCTCACGAGCGTTTGAGGTTACCATCAGTGAGTGGTGGAGTTCCGATGAATATTCTAACCATTCCAATCAGACGCTGGAAACTCAGAGTCACTGAACCCAGGTCGCTGCCCGTCCCCGTGTACTCTGAAGAGCGCAGCCTTCGGAAATAGATTACAGTTGGGAAAGAGAAGTTCTGATTCAGAACCAGTGGCAGATGATCACGATCGTATTCTTGTACCGATACGAAATGCTCCTGTTACACCTTGACGCATAAAAATGCGTGGTTGCAAAGGGGATAATACTGATGATACCGAGCCGTATCAGAGAGTCTCGTGATGTGAACAGACGCTGAAATAACTGAACGAGATGCAGAAACGGGAGAGAGCAATAGGAACCGTGTGCACTAAAGGGAGTTTCAAAACTTCGTGAACAACTTTGAACTCTTGAAATTTCTCAACGACCGACCGTACGAAACTGAAACTTTGTGAGAGTATAGCTAGCATGGTGACGAATGAACATGGCTATTATGGCATCTTCAGTCGCGCCGTCCTAGGCGTGACTGCTGAGGGAGTTGAGCAAGTCACAAGGGCTGTGGAACACTGAAAATTTTTATCTCCCGACTCCATCGGGTCTAGGGGGTTCCGAGTCCGCTGATTAACGTGAGATAAGTTTCCAGCCTTCTTTCGAGCCCCAATGCCTCTCAATTAACTCAAGTCGAGCGCATCCCCACCAGCGTGAGATGAAACCGACAGACACGACATGCTCGTTGGTCCCGAAAAAGAGAGTCTTTACAACAGCCACGTCCATTCCTCACCATGTTAGCCATAATATCACAAAGTTTCAGTTTCGTACAGTCGGTCGTTGAGAAATTTCAAGAGTTCAGAGTTGTTCACGAAGTTTTGAAACTCCCTTTATAACTCAGTACAGTGCGGCTATTTGAGACGGGGCTCAAAGAGAGGTAACTTGGGACTCGAGAGGAGCTTAGTGATGATGTGCACTACAGCTTGCTACGCTAGGCTTAGTGTAGCACGTATACACATGGACGCTAGTGCAAAGCGCATAGTAAGGTCAGATGGTTATCTGAGACTAATGATACGCAGCAGCAGCAAACTAAGAGCTGAGTGGTACTGAACCAGGCTGTAGCTGTAACATAGCTAACACTATAGGCGTCACTATGTTGTCACTATAGTGCACGTGAACGTACAAACCCTCGATAGCAGGACGATCAATTTTATTTGCGTGGCTCGAATCTACGCTCGAGTGTTGCGAAAACCCGTTAGCTTCCATAGTACTGTATACCTGCCTTAGCGGCGGAGCGGGAAAAGTGACGGTACGCTGGACGATCTAGCCTAGAAGTGCGAAGCTACAACACTGCGTCCCAGGCTTTCGGTCTGGAAGCTAAAGTAGCCGATGGAAACTGTCTTTGTTGAACCCGAAAACCATAGCAGACTTGAGATGTGGGCTGCGGTACACGAGACGGTCACGAAAACTCGAGGAAATCTATCTGCAACCGGTCCCTTGACGCATATGCGCACCAGCTTAGCTTAGCTATTGGTGCACGCGCGCATTTGTATCCGCGCAACGAATATGGGCCGAAGAGAGAAGATTGAGAAACTGTGATTTGCGGCTTCCTGTGAGTCCGACTGAAACGCGTCGGAGTACTGATCGTGCAGGATAGGACTGTCCCTCGTACCGCAACCCACACGTGCATCGTGACGTGTCCGATGATGGACAGCATTGATGCAAGATAGAGATTCTATGTTCCAGAGTTAGGAGGAAAATCGTAAAACATCTCAATATGATCGATAAAATATTGAGTACGTACACCTCGATAAATATGATTTCGATGATTCAGGTCCTTCTCAATATGGTTCGGTTCTCTCTCCTGTTCATCAGCATGTCCCTGGCCTACAGCATCGAGGACTTCTCTGCTCATCGTCGTACACCCTCGTATGCGACCTGCCCTTCGAATTATTGCGAAGGATGTCGCGAGCCCCAGTGTTCATGCAAACTCGTCTTTGTTTTCCCTGTGAAATGTCAGTGTGAATGCCTGTATTAGTAGTGCTGTTTCACACGCTCATAGAGAATGTCCATGGACAACAACTTTGCAGTTGGCAAGTTGCTCCTGGTGAAGCAGAGAAGAATCAACAGTTTTGCTTGTATCACGACCGGTACGCGCCCTGTTGTCAGTACTGTTATCTGAGTCGATGACTGTCTGAAAGTCCTTGCGTGATCGTTTTTCTCTGTTTTTGCCCTCCTCATTTTATGGTAATTTTTATTCTCTCGTCAGCACTGCTGCTGGCCCAACAGCCAACAAGGCTGGAACTTTTTAGTGAATATACCTCTGTATCATTAGATGATTATCTCTGCCAGTAGAGCCATTCTCGAGCCCGCTTGGAGTTGAGTATTTCTTCGGGAAATTCCCCCGAGGCACCAACTCTATTGGAGAGTATGAAGCTCATGCTGAGCAATAAATACGAGGTACGCGTGGGCCCCAACGTGCTGGAAAAACATCCTAACACTGTGACACAAATATTGGGAACCGTGAAAGGCTAATCAGGAACGAGGATCCCTCACGAGGTTCTACTCTTCGCATTCGTATATCCTTGAAACGTGACAGTCGTGATAGATATCGCTGGATTCGCATGATGGACGTTCCCACTGCGGTAATCCACCGACAGGGTAATCCTCGATTATAATAACCAATGAAACATTCCCAATGTCCATGACGCGCATTACATACGGCTAGCTTGACGCCGGGGATAGGACGGGTTTTTGAGCTGAGCTCAGTCGACCCAACGGCCGGGATCCGGCCGATTCCGCTGCCTGGGTGCTTATCTCTAGTGCAAGTACCCGCATGATATGCGCAATCGATAATATCTATTCGATGTTCGGTACATATACAAACTTTAGGTTCTACACCATTTCCCGTGCAAGTTTGACAAGTGAGCAGGCAAGAATGACTCATGTCAAATTTGTTAACACTCAATAATGTCAATATGAAGTCCAACTTTGGCCCATGGTACATGACCCAGGCTTGTATGATTGCGCATCATCTGCAGTAGACCGTATGATCTAACGATTTGAGAATCGTAGAGTCCACGAGTCGTGGACCACGACCGAGCCGAGGCGAGGCGAATCCAGGAACGAGGCGCTACGATAGCGCCGCGAGGAGCGGCTCAGTGAGATGCCCTCACGGGTCACCAGCCATGTGTGGGCAGCTCCACCTACACCTGATTATTGGTCGTCATGGTCGATGATTGCGCCGCTGCGGGATTCCCTCAGTGAGAACACCGTGTTCAACACACACCATGCGGAATCAGCAATATCTATCACGTTTCATAAGCATGCAAATGCGAAGAGTAGGACCTCAGGAGGAATCCTCGTTCCTGATTAGCCTGTCACAGTTCCTTATATTCGTGTCACGGTGTTCTCTGGGTAACTCTATGGAACCTCGAGTACGGAAAGCAAGCGTACAACACTCTCGTTATATCGACTATTTTCGCGTGTTACATGCAGCATGCACGATTCAACTGTAGCCTCCGAGAAAAAAGATACTCTCAAAACTTTCAAACGGATGCGAACGGATATTACTGAGGTAAATCCCGGAGGGTTTTATCGACGGTGAAGCCGGGACGAAAGGGGACAAGATGCTTTGTGTGCTAGCAACATTGGCTAGAGCGGTAACCAGGATGGATTCACCTTCTCGTAATTCTGATCGTTGTCAGATTGTAATACAACCGTTGTAATATCCTATTACCGTCACGGTACTGTCGTATATCTTCCTCGACGAAAGGGAGGCGGTTCTGCGAAACGCGTGAACCGAAGCCACCTTTCGTCTGCAGTTTGTCATCATGTTTTCTCGGTAACGATTTGAGCGGCCCTGCAGCCTCTGCGCGAGTCGATCAATTTGTCTCCAAGATACTGCGGTCATAGCCGCAGCACTCACGGTGGCTGGTCTGCGCCTCGCCATAGAGGACGTCGTGAATAGCTCCGAGTCCCCCCTCTTTCCTTCTAGTACACCAATCTGAGCGGCTCTGCAGCCTTTGCGTGCGCCGATCAATACCACCCTACCCACTAACCGAGACTACGGGTGAGCCTGGACCTACCCCAATATCCGGGTGTGGGCCCTCGCTGGGCTCGCCGGCGGCGAGTCGCCGCTACACGCGTAGGGGTTGTGTACCCGCTGTGCGCAGCCAGACGTGGGAACTGTTGGCGTAAGGTCACAGGAAGGGCAGTCGGTGTCACCCCTTGTTGCCTTCACTGCCTTCAGATCCGTCGCAGCCACCGTCCCGACTATCAATCCCCGTAGACTACGGGGAAACCTTGACGGACGTATCGCGATGTTGGATGCCATATACGCATGCTGTGGCTCACAGTATCCGTCAAAAGAATAATCCGTGATTTTGCCGAAATCATTCTGGTAAATCGATGCCGTTCACACAGGACAGCCGGTTTGAATTGCTCCTGTGGCTGCAATAATGGCTTTATTATTAATAGTTGATAATCTGTCTTGCAATAGTATAATGCCTCGGACAAGCACAGGACTATCAAGGGGAGAGGATGGGCTCTCTAACGGTGGTAATTGAACTCATCTGTTGGCATCGAGAAGCTCCCTCCGGGGTCTTCTTCGACATTCCAGTCTCTGAAACCGGCCTAACCATTGCAAAGCTCGAGTCCTACGATCTGGAAGGGTTGAACTATGGCAATGAGACCGGACGTCTAGCGCCTCCGTGGCTGTCTATGCTACGCCGACGACGAAAGTAGAAAGTCCAAGGCACAGTATAGAACAGACAACACGAGGGAGCCCTGATAATCCAGTCTCCGAGCCCCGGCTTTGCCCGTAATCCAGGCTGAATTACGGGCAAAGCCGGGGGCGGGGAACCAGGGAGTTTAGATTTTGGGGGTTGCCCTCGCCGCAGGGTGTCTACACCATTGTCTCCCGATGCTGTCTCTATAAATGTCCTTTTAAACGCAGTAGATGGGGTGGTTGACAAATTGTGGCCTCATGTCCTATATGCTAACGGTATATTACCGTCTCTCTCGCTGGCTCATCCCTGAAGCCTTCACGATATTATCACCCTCGGGGCGATAATAGCCTTCCATAGTTGTCATCGGCACGCAAAGGTGGCGCATCAGTTGATGCGGGCGAGTCGCCTCGGACAATGTGACGCGGCCGATTGTGCTGTAACAGAAAACAGGGAAAACTCGAGAACTTAGTCTTCGGCTCGAATGGGTTGCAAGCACCGAGTTGGACATTACTCCCAACATGGACAACATTGATTCAAGAAGCCTTGATACGGATGCTGGGGTTCCCAGATCTAGGAGAGAGAAAGGAGCTGTCATTGACCTCTTTTCCGAAGCGCAAAGCAGCCCGTCGCGTGCCCAGTCGTGTGGTACTACCACAGTGGTAGAGAAATCAGAGATGGTGCCGTCAGGTTCTTTTCAATATGGCACGGTTCTCTCTCCTGTTCATCAGCTCCCTCCGCTCCTCCCTGTCATACGGCGTTGAGCACCCCTCTGCTCTTCGTCAAGCAGCATGGGATGAGCCCTGTCCTTTCTATGAGTGTCATCAAAGTTGCGAGCCCCAGTGTACGTGTGTCGTCAAATACCCGAGTTTCCTCCGGCAATGCATTTGTAAATGCCCTAATACTATTAGTGGTGCTGTCTCACACGCTAATAAAGAATATTGGTGGACATAGACTTTGCAGTTGGTGGTGAAGTAAATAATCAGCGACAGTTTTGTTTGAATCACGACCGGTACACTCTTCGTTGTCTAGTGTAAGGAATACTGTCGTCTGAGCGGATGATCGTCCGATAGTCCTTGCTTCATCGGGCTTCTGTTATTTCACTCTTCTTGATTGTACTAACTTTTCGTCAGCAGCCAGCAGAGTTGAACCTTTATGGTGGATATACGTCTGCATCATTCGATTATTCTTTCTTTCGGTAGATCCGTTCTCGAGCCCGCTCAAAGTTCAGTATTTCTACGGGAAATTCCCCCGAGGCGCAAACTCCCTCGGAGTGCTAGGAAGGCGTACTAGTGGTGCTGTACAGGCACGTGTATCGGTGACGCGATGGGTTACAATGGATCGTTATGCTGCTGAGCCGATTCTGTCTTCCCTTTGTTGTATCAGATGATATGTGCTATATGCGCCAAGCTGATCGACTGCATATAGCGTTTGAGGTTCTTGCGATAGAAGTTACAGGCTCCTTCCAGATTACGTTGTCATGTTCTGTCCAGTGGCGGGAAGCTATGTAACACGGAGGAACATGAACATGTAACACATGAAGCAGCTTCATACTCTCCGTGTTCTTCATTCATGATGAGAAAGCTGATGCTGGGAAAAAATACGAGGTACGCGTGGGCCCCAGCGTACTGGAAAATACAATCTAGGTGACCTCAAGTACAGGAAAAAAGCGAACAAATTCCCCTGATGAGTAACTCGTTGGGTCAGCATGTACGATTAGATTTTCACCCCGAGAGAAAAGATATTCTTGGAACTCTCAAGCGGATGCGAACGGATAAGGTGTGTGAGACCTCGATTGTAGCAAACGAGCCGCACCTACGAATGGCCTGCCTAAGAGAAACCCTGACGGACGTACCGCGATGTTCGCGCTCTTACGGTGAGAGTCTTACCGAGAAGCTCAGACTGATTCCCATTCGTGTTGGAAGCCGTACGAGACGGAAGTCCAACGCATTCATCTGTTTCAAACAGGCTGTTTGCTGTTCACACATCTATGTGTCAGCAGACTGCTAAGCTGCTTAGCAGTCTGCTGACACATACTCTGCTCAATGAGCTCACTCTGCAGCAGAGTGACACTCTGCTGCAGAGTGAGCTCTGTGTTAGGCTATTTCGTTTTTACAAAATGTGTGACGGACCAGCTCGTCCAAATGTCCTGTTGCTGCCCTTGGCAGTGCCAAGTTACGACGACATACAGGAAACCTCGAGTTATCTCCGATAATTACCACAGATGCATGGCGCGGAGAACTTTCACACTCTAAAGCCTTGCTCGGCAATGCGGAGATGACGAGTCCGCATCCCGACGGTCACAGGAGGGCGGTAATTCTCGCCATCTTTCAACCCAAGAAATCCTTCGACGAACATCAACATCACATGCAGCAACATCGTCTACACAAAGCTAGTATTCGTCAACATACGTACCGAATGCCGCCGTCAGACTGAATGCCTCATCTATCTTCTCATCAACGAACACTCGGATCCAATTTGGCTCCAACTTGAACCCCGTCGGAGCCGCCTTTTCAATATCAACGATCAAATTCATACAGTCTCTGTGTTCCATACCATATTGCATGGTCGATAGGATTTTGTCAATGATATGAGCAAACGGAAAGACGTCAGAGAACTTTCTTAGAATATCTTTTTGTTGCCCTTCGACTTTCCCCTCCACCTCACCTTGGCGGTATTCGATTTCTCCTTCGTTATTTTCTCCGGCCGCCCTGAAAATTGCGAAACGAAAACAGGGACCGCCCAGAATTTCTGGGCCAGAAAAAGCCCAGGTTCACCAGTAGCGGACGCTCGTTCCTGTTCTGTCGTCCAGGTAAATTATCTTCTTTCCGCCCCTTGCACGAGAAATTAGGACGCTTACGGAGCTATCTGAGTACTCAACCTTGCACCTGTCGGGTTCAGCCCTAACCTGTGCAGAAAATAAATGAAAATTGTTAAGGAATTATATCATTTTCGTACCACACGTTTCTGAAAATACTCTGTCGGCCAGGCGATTCCTGATGACAGAGCCAGCGTGTACATCAAGGAGCGGGCAAGGCAGATGAACATGATGAGGAGAATACTGATAGAAAAGAGTCCTCATAGACCGTCCGAGATACTGTGCCGTTTGTTTTACGATAATTTTCGACGAGGCTGTCCTCGCCAACATCGCTCATTAAAATCAGTGAGAGCCTTTAAACGATGAACGCCTAGTGCGCTCGCCATTTTCACATGTTCAATGACCAAGAACAAGGCGAGCCGGTCTCAGTGAACATTGCTGCTCATTGAGACCCGCTCGCTTTCGGCTCGGTTCAGCAGAAAAGATACGTGTATCGACTCGCTCGCCCAAGGGTGAAACCGTCGCTACATCCTTAGGGCCCCTATGAAATAGGCCCTAGATCCTGGCGTGTAATACTAAAGTAAGGTTACGAGGTTCAATTTCAAAGTTTTGTCGAATAATCATGAGTACCTGCTAGTTGAGCTTTCTTTCCAGTTTTGGACCATTAAAATCGAACACACTGCGTAGCAGAGAACGTAGGGCCACGGAAACAACGCCTGAACTACGGGCAAAGCTCAGACGAGGAACCCCCCCCGGAAATCGAGGGGGTATGCAGATCCCCGAAGTGCTACCCAGTAGAGCTGGGCAACCGTCCTGGGCTCGAGCAAAGTGTGGTACGGAGTACGTTTCAAACTGTCAACCTAGTACGGGTACGGAGAACTAGTACGTATTAAATATAATAATCAACGCATACGTGTATTGAATTATGGTACTTGGGAACCGCTGCGACGGGCAGTACGGTAACGGAGCCGTACTCGTACCCGCACTTCGTACTACACCATTTCCTAATTATTAAAACCCCAGGGCAATTTGATCAAGCCCAGACCAAATGAGTAAAACCCCAGGGCAATTTGATCAAGCCCAGACCAAATGAGTAAAACCCCAGGGCAATTTGATCAAGCCCAGACCAAATGAGTAAAACCCCAGGGCAATTTGATCAAGCCCAGACCAAATGAGTAAAACCCCAGGGCAATTTGATCAAGCCCAGACCAAATGAGTAAAACCCCAGGGCAATTTGATCAAGCCCAGACCAAATGAGTAAAACCCCAGGGCAATTTGATTTTATGAAAGACCAATTTAGTACAGCCCAAGAAAATCTAACAAGTACGGAAAAAACGGAACTTTTAAAGCAACTTCCCGCAGTACGGCAGGAGGTACTCTGTCTTCGTTCCACCGCCTCTCCCGCCACTCATGACCGGAGTCCCCGGGCCGGGAGAAGGGACGATCCAGATGCGTCTGGGGCGATCCGGGGCTTTATTAAGTTGCTCTGGGGTTTTACTAACTTGCTTTGGGGTTTTACTAATTTGGCCTGGGCTTGATCAAATTGCTCTGGGGTTTTACTGAGTAGGTCTGGAAATGGTGTAGACCGTACCCGTACTGTCGCCCATCGATGTACCCAAGGCAAGTTGATCCCCAGGGATGCTTCCTTGAAATGCAATGCTCGTTTATATATCGAGTGGTGCAAGGTAAAATAAGGCAAGTAATCTATCTGTTCAAAAATGGCGCTATCGGGAGTGACCGGAAGGGCCCTCAGCCTTCTTTAACAGAGGCTGCTGCAACTGGACGGAAAACCAGCTGCGGTGTAACACGTCTGATTCGGTAGATTATACGAACCACAAGCAAAACGTGCATTAACAGCAGCCTTAACCAGCCAAACAGAGATGCCCGCCAAAAGAGGCTTCCTTGGAAGTCCGACGATTGCGCGACACGGTTGTTCAAGATCGTATCTTGCGCTCTTGAAATTCCTAAGCGCATTTTGCCAAATTGCACGCATGCGCACATCGTCGTCTCTTCGTGTTTAGTAGTTGTTTTGAAGAACACCACCTTCAACCTAAGATATGTATTGGAGGGAGCAAGCATCACCGCAAGAAGCGATGAACCCAACTTATCATCAAACTCACAAGATACCGCCTGGGCAGTGGAATCTTTCGGGTGAGTAAAGATTCTCTCGGGTGAAACGGCTATGAGAGTATCTAAGGTTGACCCGCGTTTCAGTCAGTACCTGCGACCCCTCGCCGAGATCTAATTTCGAGGCGCGTGACGATGATGATGATTCGACCGAGGAGCGGTACTACGTTGGAAGGCCTTTGTTCCGAGGGCAGGAAAATTGTACTTACTTTTCCCCTCGTCAAGAAGATACTCATTATGAAACGGCTGATCGATTTGGATTCTTCAACAGCAGAGAGGCATCACCGCCCTTCACGCCCTGTGCTACTGGTGCTCGCGACATTGATGGCGATTTCTGGGAAGATTCCGACTTGCGCACAGCGAAGAATTTCTGTGAACCTCGAGAGTACGAAGATACGCGAGGATTCTATCTGAGCATCGAGGTTGACGATCATGGTGGTGATAATAACGACCATGTTTATGCGGCAAACTGGGCTCCAGCGGCTACACCGGACTCCTACGGTGTCTACCCACCTTCCATGCCGGATGGATATTACAACAGGCGTTACGATCCACGGGAAGATGCTGATGAGGCGAGAAGATATTTTCATAGGGGCGTCGATTATGACTTTTACCGGGACTACAATTTTTATCAGTCAGAGGGAAGTGGCCAGGGTGATCACTATGAGGTAGTTAAGGTGGCAGTTTACGCGGTCGAAAGATGCCTTTTTTAGGTTGACAAAATTTTGGTATGTGCTATTTGTAACGAGGATATCATTGCGAGCGGCAGACGCTTTGGTCTGCTTGAGAATTGCTCCCACGCCTTCTGTCTAGAGTGCATCCGAAAGTGGCGCGACCAGAAGGGCACTCAGGACCGGAGCAACTTACGTCTTTGTCCGCTTTGTCGGGTAGAGAGTTTTCTCATCACGCCATCGGAGAGATTCTTGCCTGATGGACCGGAGAAGAGAGAGGTTATTAGGGGCTATAAAGAAGCGCTTTCGAGGATACCCTGTAAATTTGTTATGGCGGGCGAGGAGTGTCCCTTTGGGAGTTCTTGTTATTACAAGCATAGTGATGATGACGATGAATGGGTTGATGCTGGCGAAAAACGGGAAAAAAGATTCCTACACGGCGCAGATGGTAAGATTCGACCTTGTTTGGAATCTGCCAGAGCAACTTGAAGATACTCCTTCAGGTAAAGTCCAGTGCCTACGGAATCCAAAGCTCTCAGACTTTCTCTTCCCGTCCAAGTAGCGTTGAGGAAGTGCAAGATAGCAAGATTCCGATGCTAGCAGGGCATATTGTACATAACACCATACAGTGGCGGCCTGTATTTTACCAACTCAAACGTGGTCCATCGGTCTGCCGTAATTCTGTAGAGGAAAAAACGAAAGAAGCCATGGTCGACCTAAGATTCCTCTGCTGGAAAGACGCTTCTACCTATTAAATGGAGGTCAACTCCTGGACGTAAAAAGTCTTTTTACTTACTCGAAGAAGCGCTTGCGTTGGTCATACTGGATCATCGCTCGGGCGTTGTTGTGGCTGCTTCTGAATGGCCTTGTTCTCGGCGAAGAACGGAGGAGTGGGGCTGTCTTCTCCCATGATGGACCATATGCTGGCTCTGGATGCTCTTGTGGAGGAGGACAGCCGCATTCTTGAGGTTATCGGAGTGCGCGGGGGGAAAGGGGGCTGGTCAAATTTTTACCGAAAAAATTTTTTTTTCGTTTTTTCCGGTTTGTTGGGAAGGTGGTGAACGAGGGGTTACGTTGGGTTCGCGGTTGATGGGAGCGTCATGCTCAGGATATATTTTGCATGATATTTTGTAGAAGTATCTTGTAGAAATTGATGATAGAAGTATCTTGTAGAGGTTGATAATAGAAGTATCTTGTAGAGGTTGATACTAGAAGTATCTTGTAGAGGTTGATAATAGAAGTATCTTGTAGAGGTTGATAATAGAAGTATCTTGTAGAGGTTGATAATAGGAGTATCTTGTAGAAATTGATAATAGAAGTATCCTGTAGAGGTTGATAATAGAAGTATCTTGTATAAAGATACGCTGAAACAATACAACGTAAGTACACTGTGAAGCTATACTGTGAAAATTTAGGAAAAGATATTTGTTTCAACCCCGAAGAAGCGCATGATAGAAGTAAATGGAGTTGAAGAACCTTCCTTCGCGGCAAGCCCTCGGCCGGTTCTAGATTAGCGGAGCGACGCGGTCTTACACGCACAGTGGTTGGCCTCCTCACGAGGGTTTACAACTTTAGGATTCTTGCTGCTGGTCGGAGTTTTGACTGCAACTGGGAAATAAAACTGAGGAGTAGCGCGAGTTAACGAACGAGTGGATAATGCGAATAATAAATGCATCATAGCAGAGAAATTTGTCATTACCAGTTTTCTCGCAACTTGTCATCAATTTGATCGGGTTGTCAGGGTTCGTCGGCCAGCGCCATCACTCCCTTCCCTACTACAACGCCATCCGTCCCTCCGGGGCTCGGTGGGCCTGTGAAGGGGCCCGGTGTTATTGATCGGAGCGTTCCGGAAGGAGTGGTACGAAATACGGTGAAGTTGCTGGCTGGTCGTGGCGGAAATATCCGACTCGGGAAATTTCTGAGTGAATATGAGAAAAAGTAAAAAAGGGTGGCCATTTTCTGACCGATTTTTACGGCAGGTTCGGGTCGAATTTCGTGGCGCGTGACTATGGGTTCGGGTGTCTAAGATTGGCCTTGCTCTCACTTCCGGGCGTCACGTTGACGACTGATCGCGTGTGGCTTTGGAGTTGTCGAAGTTGTGGTATGATGCCGGATCCCGCTACAGGGCTGTGCAAGTGTGAGAGAGTGTAATTTCGTGGCGCGCGGTAATTTTTCTTATGGGCAGCTGAACGAATTTGAATGCATTTTCGAGTCTGTGTACCGTTTTTACCGCGGGTGTTGTGTAAGAGACGCTGCCTCCATCCTGAGTGGTAGTTTTTTTCCTCATCATCATGATGATGCTGATGATGATAGTCGTACTCTTACCGGCGGTGGTGCTTTCGAGTTCGCCGGAGAAGCGTCTCGTGAGAAAACGGCGACGTGAGGATGCGTCGGCTGATGAGAGGAAATGGTATTTTGCTTTCTTCGCCGAGCGTCTTGGTGAGATGGTGGAAAAAGCGTTTGCTGAGCAGGAGGGCGAGGAAGATGAGAAGACGCCTCCTGAAAGGTTGAAGGGGAGCCTATCAGAAAGGCCCGGGACGGCCGCCGGTGTGCCTCAGGTGAAGGCGATAGATGACGCGACTGGGGGAGCAATAGTCGAGCATAAAGATGAGGAAAAGGAGGATTTCTTTGAAGGGGTTAAAGGGAGCCTGTCAGGAGGGCGGGGGATCAGCTACGGGGCGGAGTTTCTGGGGAAGATGGTGGATGACGCTATTGAGAAAGAGTTTGCCGAGGGCGATGATGAAGGAGAGACGGCGCCCGAACAGAAGTTGAATTTACTACAGACACTTTTCAAAGAGGATTCCTTGATTGAGGCTGGCGTGTTGGGTAGTGGCCTCTACGTAGCGGATATACGTGCGAATAGCGGGAAAGTTGGTATTCTGGTAGTCGATCTCTCGGCCAGCCTGAGTGCCCCTCGAGTGGAGCTTCGTTACCAGGCGGAAAGGTGTGCTCCCGATTGGAGCGGCGGTCTGCTGTTGTCACCGTTTTACTCGCCTCGCGGGAAAGTGGTACCGGGTTGCCAGCAGGGGAGTCGATGGGATGTTGTCGAGGATGCAGAAGAGTTTTGAAAGGAGTGGTATGGCTCTGGATGGTCGTAACTTCACTCACTCCACCATGTTTATTGGTAAAGACACCCTCGAGCGGCGTGATGATGATGGGAAGCTTTATATCGACTTTGCCAGGAAGGGAGGCGTCCATAGTGATTATTATAGGATAGTACTCGAGGCTAGTCGACGGAAATAAGCCTGAACCGACCGCCCGGCGGTAACATCGATCTTTATATTTGTTCTCATCTCGTGGGTACACTGACGAATTCTCATCTCTATTTTCAGCTCTCTTCTGCTGTTCGACATGTGTATCAGCTGTTGTTATCAACCACTCTTTCCAGTGTTCATCATACATCGACATTCTAAGCTGTGTCACCATCATTAGTATCAGAACCAGCAACCAGGCTGTAGCCTGTGTCTGTTGCCAACTAGGAAACCACCGCGGTTCAGGAGAGCTGCCCGACTCCAAACTCGTCTGGGTCGAGTCAGCAGTCTCTAGTATCCTAGTTCCACATCCAGGGAGCGGAGGGCTGGGTCGAGTCAGCATCCGCCATCATTACAGCCATAACCACATGGCTGTGCCCATCGCTAGCTCTAGCATTGAGTCTTCTGCACCACTGCAACTCACTCAAATTTTGTGGCGCGCGAAAATTTCTGTTGTGTGCTCCCATGGCTTTGCGTGTTCTTTGTGCCTCGCCAACCCTCCTGCGTATGTTTGCTCGTCCTATATTTGTCTAGCGTCCAGGATGAGCAATGGCCAGCGGTGAGTCCTTGGAGCCAGCCGGCTTCGCTGGAAGAACTGGGCAAGTCGTTTCGGTATGGTTGATTTGCTTAGCGGGTAGAGCGGCTTGTTGGACTTCGTATGGCCCGGGTTCGATTCCTTGTTAAGACATTTTACATGAATGGTGCGTGAAGGAACGAATCAAACGAGTCGCCCTTCTGCACGCCCTTTTTTTAGTTTTTTTCTCTGATGATGAAGCTACTAGGTATAGTCGTGGTCTTGCCAGCTGTGGTCAATGCAAGCTCGCCGGAGAAGCGTCTCGGGAGGAAACGACTGGGGCCCGAGAGTAGACCGGCTGATGAAACAAAAGAGTATTTACCATTTCCGAAGAAGACTGCGGAAGAGATGATGGGGAAGGCATTTGCTGAGTACAAGGATGAGGGGGAGAGGACGTCTCCTGTGAGGGAAGAGGACAAGGGGACTGGGGTGGGAGTGCCTCTGATGAAGACGCTAGAAGATATGATTGAAAGAGCATTTGCCGAGTACGAGGATGAGGGAGAGAGGACGTCCGTGAAGACGGTGGAGGCACGCGATCCTGTCGGGGTCGTCTATCCACAAGGTCTCTTCGAGAGGTTGCACAACCCTCTGGCTTTCTATTCTGTTCGGGAAAAGTGCGTCTCTGATGATTTGGCCATCTGCCTGAGTGCTCACGAAAACACGACCGCTGAGCTTTCGTTTGGGTTTACCGGAACGCACGGCTTCTTCGAGACGAGAACGCTAAAGGTTGCCTTGGCTGAGCCTGATGGCGATGGAGTGATGACCGCCGTGGTCCAACCTGAAAGTCCTCATCAAATTGAGGATCTTCGAGAAGCTACCAGCATGCCCACCCTCCGCGAAATCGGCGTGCGCTACCCGGTCTCGGAGGACCCCCGGCTTCTGGATATCATATTCAGGAGAGGAGCTAGAACGCGTCGTGTGAGGGGCGAGTGCAGCGTACGGTTAGTGAGGGAGAGCACGAAGGTGAAAGTCATGAGCTCGAGCCACGGACTCGGCACGTGTGGTCAGCCATCGCACGGCCGAGCACCAGGCTCGGCGGTGAAGGGCGCTTCCCTCAATGCAAAGGAAAGGCTCGAGAGTGTGGTGGGGCGGTTCGATGAGGATGTTGTGGATTCTGGTGTATCCGGAGTTGCTCATGAGACTTGGGGGATGTCAACTGATGGCGACAAGCCTTCGTTGGAGGACGTTATGGCGTGGCTAGATGATACTGAGGAGAAGGAAAGGTCACCCCGCAAGGAAGCATCAGTTAGAATGGACGGTGACAGGCAGCAGTCCGTATCAGTTGAGGGGGTCCAAGGCCTCAGCTCGTCAGGGGAGTCCGCCGCCCCGAAGAAGGAGAAAGATGGTATTACCGTCCCTAGGATCGATGAGGGCAGCGGTGAACACTCGCGGCCTTTGACGAAGCAGCCGAGGTCGAAACGACCGAGGATCAACGCGAGAGGTCAGGACGGGTCATCAGTCATCATACTCCCGGGGAAAACTTCGCTGGTCGAGAGAGCAAGCGTGAAGGGCGAGGGGAAAGTATCCGAGGCTGACCCTGGGCGTACGTCGATCACCGAACGTCGGGCTGATCTTGATCTGATGCCAAGATCAAGAATCGGGCTTTTGGAAGGCGAGTACAGCGCTCGGATGAATCTGCATAAAGTCACGGGTATTTTCTCTGCGCAAATCATCTGTAACGAAATTGATGTTGGTATGGGAAAATTCCGCTACGCCATCAGCCAGGGTGCGGGTACGTGGATCGGGGATATCAGGCTCGTCCCTGTTCCCTCGTCCACGGGAAGGTGGCTGAGGGTCGATGGTGGGAGAGTTGAGGACCTCGACAAGATGTTGTCGAGGATGCAGAAGAGTTTCGAAAGGAGTGGTATGGCTCTGGATGGTCGTAACTTCACTCACCTCACCATGTTTATTGGTGAGGACACCCTCGAGCGGCGTGATGATGATGGGAAGCTTTATATCGACTTTGCCAGGAAGGGAGGCGTCCATAGTGATTATTATAGGATAGTACTCGAGGCTAGTCGACGGAAATGAGAAGATGCCCAATCATCGCGATCCACGCATTCTACCGACCGGCCGGCGGTAACATCGATCGAAGTATTGGTATGTCGACGACGAATTATCATCTTTCATCCATGGGCTGTCTTCTTCTGTTCAACATGTGTATCAGCTGTTGTCAACAACGACCCTCTCTAGTGTTCATCATACATCGATACTCTTCTAGGTCGATCTGTCTGATATAGAATACCCGGCAGTGAGTTTGTGATTTTTCAGAGGCTCGAGCCGTCGGCCCTCGGAAATTTGCCCAACTAGCAAGAACTGTGCATCTTACGGTTCAGTAGCTCAGTGCGTAGAGCGTCCTGCTGCTCTGCAGCTGGCCCAGGTTCGATCCCTCGAAGGGATATATTGCGGGGGGCATTATTTGGTCTCTAACGTGACTGTTTCAACCGGGCAGGAGTACGCCGCTTCCGTGCATTCGTGAGGTAAAACTCCTCCTTCCCACCCCTTCTACATCAGCTGGGCCAGCCTTTGCTCGACTTGACGCTGAGAAACAGTCTCGGGTGTTCAGCAGACCTCCGGTGACTTGAGAAAGCGTTCCCAGTGTCGCTATTCGCACGTGTAATTCCATCCTGATAGCGCTGTCGAGATACACAAGAGGTCTATTGAACGCCCAGTAGAGATAGTCTCGACCGCGGTCACTCCTGTTCGCTATTGTTGGTTGCGATAGTCCCTCCGCCGGAGGGAGGGCGAAGTGTCTGGTCCAGAGGGCCTCCGGACGAGGCACTTCACCCGCAGTCCATAGCCATCCGTAGCGGACGGAGTGACCTGCGTTAACCTCTCTGAGAGGGACTTATTAATGCTCGACTCTTGACGTAGTGTGGCTCGAGTCTTGACGCTGTTCGCGCAGCTTAAGTCAGTGTCGATGATGCTTCGGCTCCTCCTGCTGTTACAATCAACCGCCTTCCTCGTCGTCCTCTCGGGGGTCGTCTATCCACAGGGTTTCTTCGAGAGGTTGCACAACCCTCTGGCTTCCTATTCTGTTCGGGAAGAGTGCGTCTCTGATGATTTGGCCATCTGCCTGAGTGCTCACGAAGATACCACCGCTGAGCTTTCGTTTGGGTTTACCGGAACGCACGGCTTCTTCGAGACGAGAACGCTCAAGGTTGCCTTGGCTGAGCCTGATGGCGATGGAGTGATGACCGCCGTGGTCCAACCTGAGAGCCCTCATCAAATTGAGGATCTTCGAGAGGTTACCAGCATGCCCACCCTCCGCGAAATCGGCGTGCGCTACCCGGTCTCGGAGGACCCCCGGCTTCTGGATATCATATTCAGGAGAGGAGCTAGAACGCGTCGTGGGAGGAGCGAGTGCAGCGTACGGTTAGTGAGGGAGAGCACGAAGGTGAAAGTCATGAGCGCGAGCCACGGACTCGGCACGTGTGGTCAGCCATTGCACGGCCGAGCACCAGGCTCGGCGGTGAAGGGCGCTTCCCTCAATGCAAAGGAAAGGCTCGAGAGTGTGGTGGGGCGGTTCGATGAAGATGTTGTGGATTCTGGTGCCTCCGACGACCCTGCTGTGATCTGGAAGGGGCGGACTGGTAAAGGAAGGCTCTCCGTTGAGGATGTTATGGCGTGGCTGGATGAAACTGAGGAGGGGGAGGGAAAATCTTCTCGCAAGGGAGATGAGGGTGAATCAGTTGGAATGGATGGTGGTGTCGCAGAGAAGAAAGGGAAAAGATGGTATTGCCGATGATAAGCACCACCGGTCTCCGAGCAGACGGCGGAGCTCCAAGCGGGCCAGGACGAATGGCAGAGGGCACGACGCAGCCTGGGCGGTGATGACTCCCTCGGGTGGAGTTCGGGTTATCGAGGAGAAGGGAGGAAGCACGAGGGGTCGGAGGAAGGTATCGAAGGTCGACCCTGGCATCCAGTCATGATTCGCACATTTATCGTCACCTGTTCTATCGACCGGCCTTAGTTGGGGAAGAATTCGGGAAATTTCCAGTCTCTCCGTGCTGGTAGATCCGTGTATCAGCGTAATTATTGGACACGTCCTCACTTGCTATTTTTCTCATCTTTATCCATCCTCCCTCATGTTCTTGGATGTTTTTGTTAGTAGCTCTCTCCTGTAGCGTTCTACTTCTCATGCGACAACGGTTGTCGCTCGTGCCAGTTCTGTTGGAGACCGTCTGATTGAGAACCCCCCGAGGTTGGCCGTCTGGGATCCGATGTTTCATCCGCCGTCTCCTCAGCTTCGTCTCACAGCGGAACAGCCTCTCGAAAGTTTTTCCTCCCATCATGGGTCTCGCCAATCACCTCCTGGGTGTAGCCTTCGCTGGCTACATCGCCCATGTTTGCCACACCTTCTATACGATGGCGAAGATCCCTCTACTGGAAGAGGGCCCCGAGAACGCTCCGTACGCCGTGAAGTCGTCGATACCGGAGGTGAGGAGAAGGGAATCTTTTGATTGTTCATGACGACCGTTTCAGAGTATCCTGCTGGACATGGACGTTTACGTGTCGAATCGTCCAGGAGTGAGGGGGAAGGGAGAGCATTCCGTGGACTGCGATGGCGAGGGTCGCTACTTTTGAGAACGTTACTTACGACTGGAGGGGAGAACGACGGAAAGGTGAGTAGAGGATGATTTTCTGGTGAAAAGTTGGTATCGGGCAGCAGTGTTGTTGAATAATTATTTGAAAATTGCCTTCATGGAGGATTCGCGAGAATTGCGATGGCTGTGCTGTCGTCGTTGGTATCTTTGGTTGAAGCGTGCAAGTTTCAGGATGGTAGCGAAGAAGTGAAGCTCGAGCGGCGACTGGATACCCGACCGGTTTCCGGTCCAAAAACGAATCCCTCTTCGCTCACGTTGTACTGCGCAAAGCTGGCGTGAAGGGTCATCGTAAAGTAAGTAATAAGCGTCCGAGTTCAACCGCAGCTTCGCCTCGCTCGACAGGCGAGCAACCTTCTGGACCATCGAGTGATGGACCTGTCGAGTTTTATGATACCGCAGGAGGAGAGGGATGGTCGTCACTACCTCCTGGACGCCTTGGTCAACCGAACCTATGCTGAGGAGGTCGAGAATTCGGTAAGGATTCGCAATTTTACATCCCAACTCTCGAAGGATGGCGTCTAGCGGTGCGGACTGTATAGAGGAAATTCGGTTGGTGAGGGCGCGGAAAATTTTTGAGAGTTTGGAAAAAATTCGGTCAGATTTTCTGCGTGGTTCTCTGTCGTCTTCATCGCGACGTTGGTGGTTGGTTGGTTACGATCGTCACGGCCGCTCTTCCTCTGGCTCTTGTTTTGGAACGCTGAAGTCTGGTTTTTTGTCGTAGTAGAAAGATGAACGCGGCGCAAACTGAGTGTTAGGGAAACGTAAGAGAGTGCAAGTGTGGCAAGAAAGCACTATCTGACGACGAGCGATGATTAAAATGAATGACTGGAGTTTCTTGGCCGACTGTCCGCTGACGTGAATAAATGAAAATGATTGCGGAAGAGCCGGGGATCGAACTTAGGGTCGTCGGGAGGGCAAATGCGGACCATAACCTACTCAGCTGTTTATTCTCCTTCTTTCAGCCCGCACCTGTGCCTCGACTGTCCGTACCGAAGAAGATGGAAGTTGGGCTGATCGTGGAGACTCGGCCGATGGATGTTCGAAAACTCTACCAGAAAGGTCTCGGTGGCTTCGTTGATCAGAAGACCAGAAAACTCTATGTAAGCGGAGCGAAGCGATTCAACATTTTTTCGTCTCGGAGGACGTGAAGGAAGGAGATCGTGTAGGGATCGTGAATAGCCTGGGTAAAGGTTGACGCGACGAAAACCAATACTGATGGAACGAGACCGATTGTTGGTACATTAAGTGAACTATCATTGCAATTCTGATTTGGACCATCGGTCGTCATTGAGATTGGACTTACGTGTATTGCTGTCATTGCTATTGAAAAGATGGTCTACTCGCGGTTTGAGATCGATCGTCTTTCTTCACTCGTAGAATGTGGTTACGAACCATGCCGCCTTTCCTCGGGGCCTTTCCGACGGTTTCCGCTGATCCTCACCTTTTCCGCTTCCAGACCGGGAACTGATCTTTTGATGGTGTATTTTTAGTTACCCATATTCATGAACACTCACGCTACTCCGAGAGACGAGTAAGTGTGGCGAGGCCATTTTTGGGTGAAAAACGTCACGTGCTAGGTTCGAACCTGTGCCTGCCGCGGGCTCGCCAGACGCTCTGCCGGAAATGACTATATCGTTTCATAAAGTTGGCATGAGCTACTGGATGCTAAGCGAGTCCCTACTGCAGGGCTTTGAGCACATGGAGGACGTCATGAAAGTAGGGTGATCGAAAATGGCAAAAAACTTCGCTCCGCTAAGATTTGTTTTTCCCTAGGTTAACGAGTATGACCTTGATTCGTTCAAGATGCTTTTGTCGGGGTCGAGCGGACCCTGGAGGCTCCTCGTCGTTTATGGTGTTAGCTTTCTACACATACTTTTCGAGTGAGTTTGTACCGCTATCGCGTCACCTGTGAGTGACACGCTTCGACCTAAGATACCTCTCCTTGAGATCCGACTTCAAGTTCTTCAAGGAAAGAACGAGCTTCGAAGGTCTCAGCCGAGGATCAATCGCCATGAATATGGGTGAGCCAAAAACACAGCTAGAGGTGTCAGAAAAAACAGCTTCGCTCCGCCCTCAGTGATGTCTCTCATTTCCTGTCTGTATGTCTTGGAGCAGGACGAGTCCAGAATCGTGCTGTATTTTTTGGTAAAAATTATGATGATAATTTCGTGGCGCGTGACGGCGCGTTTAGGTGATACGTATTGTGTTTTCGGGCTGGAAACTGATGAAGATGAGTAAGTCGAAAGATGCGAGTTTGGCTGAGCTTGAAGAGATGCAGGGGATCACCAATGATGAAGTGGGGGAGGAAGGAAAAATTGTGAAACATGAATCGCTTCGCTCCGCCTGGTTTCGTCAGGTCCGCTGTATGAAGTACCTGGGGTTGTTGCTTCTACCAGTGGTGGTAGCTTTTTGTACTTATCGGTTGGTGAATTATAAGTTTCGATCGTGGTAAAAATCTTTACTGTCCTTGCTGCGCTTACGAGAATTTCGAAACCAGATCGGTTGCTAGATAGACCTCCTGGGAGCTCCAAGGGCGCTCTCAGGATCCTCTTCAAGACGTTGAATTTAATCCTGGAGGGGAAAGACGCGAGGATCCTTGGGTTGTGAACTTGGCGTCATAACCTACTCGACTGGACACCTTGTTTCGAGACCCACTCCTTCTGCAGGTACTCGTTCCTCATCCTCAGTCTAGCCGCGTGTTCAGAAGTTTTCGGTTTTGTAGTTATGACGCCACAGGTGACGCAACCGCACATTACCGCCCCTCAGTCTTCCTTCCCAGGTCTTCCTGAACTACCGGTTGAAATCCGTCGAGCACCTACCATGGCGAGCTCTGTCCTATCAAGCTTGCAACACCTTCATTGATGACGTCTTCACGCTGGTTATCAGGTTGGTCTTTCGGGGGAGGGCGGCGGTTGAACGATGGAAATTGGCACGCTCGAAAGTTTTTGATTTTTCAGAAAGAAATTGCGCTGTCTGAAAAGTCGTTTTCTGAGAGAAAATGGCGGAAAATTATTTTCTCAGTTGTGCGACACCGAATTCCGTGAAAAATTCCGGGATATTTTACGCGAGCAAAACACGGCTTCGGAATTATGCACTAGAGCGAGTGACCAGTTTGGCATGAAGCAGACGTCTTCTGTATCTGCTTAGGGTCAACCTTGGATACTCTTGTTCCAGCGCGTATCTTTCTTTCCGCAGGATGCCGGAGATCCACAAGTTTTCGGTTTTTCGCGACGACATAGTTTTCATCATCTGTTGTTATCAAAGATGGAGTTACAGTGGGAGGTGAGTCTTGGGCGAATATCCGTTTGATGCACGCTTCGACCTAAGATTCCTGTGATAGTACAAAGAGCAATCACGGTGATCGTCTTACGGAAACGTTTCTTGCAACCTTGCCATTGTCGGCCAATGGTCTCGGCAACCCAACCCCGGGTTTGGTAGACTGATCCCGAAACCTAAAATCGTTTTTGGATTTTTTCGCGGGGCGGTTCAAGAATTGGTTCGTCGAGCACCCCCATAAGACTGTCGAATTTTTCCCGCGCGCCACGAAATTATTTCTCAGGCGACACCAAGAAGAGGGAAGCGAAGGGCGCAGATTCCGCGCCCGCTACCGATCCTGCCAGAAAGAAGGCCGAGTGAAAAAAGATGGAAAACATATCATCAAAAACAGTCTCGTGGACTCGAGAAAATTTTTGCGTTGGTAATTTTTCTGGGAACCGGTGGAATTCCAACTGAAAACGTGTTGGTCAGTGATTCACCATTGATCTGTTCGTACGTTATTGAGATTTTCAATGAGTCCTGGTTAGTGTCACCTGGATTACACCTGAACAGTCGATGTGGTCTAATGATACTGCATCAGTAAAAAAGTTGTGGAATTTTCATGCTACCACCACCCGTTAATACTGGTATGAACAACTATGCTCGATCGCCTCAGACCATTGGACAGCGTCCGTCGACTGCGGTAGGGCGCTTGTTTTTTGGTGCATCTTCTAGTGTGTGGATTTCAGGGAGGCGACCGAGCGTATCTTCCGGGCTTCATCGGAGCGTACGGGCATCAACCTCAGGATACTCCTCCAGTAGGGGCGCTGGGCTTCCGGTTGGACGGCGTTCTGTCGGCAACTCCCGGAAGAAACGAGTTAGTTTGACTGGGGCAGAGGGAGGAGAATGAAAGCATCAGCAGCTGGGTCCCTAATGATCATCTCGGGCTCTGGAATTCATTATAGTCAAGCATCGAGGTCGAAGATACGCTGATTCCATTTTATACGTGTTCATCACTGCTTGATGGGGGTCCTCGAGAATCTCGAGATTTTTCTGAAGCGTCGAAGACAATTAAATTGTCGTTGGTGTCCTTCTTTCAGGGTGCTCACTACGCTGCCATGCATAATCCTAAGGCGCTGCAGCATCAAATGCCGGGTGCAGGAATCGTACCCGGGACCTCTCCCTTCGCAGTCGGGCTGCATAACTTCTTGCCCAGAATGGAAGCGTATGAGCAGCACAGGAAGCTGTCCATTGGAACGGTTGGACTGGTGATGATGTCCTTCCTGCCGGCTCTCTATGAGTGTGATCAGATTCACCATGCGGCCCACCGAGCTCACCAAATTTTGCAAGTGCCTGCCGGACAGCAGCCTCGAGGTGGCGTCCCTCGGCATCCAGGTGGGTGGTGGAAAATAATTTTCGGGCGCGCGAGAAAAAATATACGAGTATTCTCATTTTGAGGGTGTTCAATAGACTACCTCTCCTGAGCTTTGAGACCGCTTCCCAGGGTTCACCTTAACAGGTTAATTTGGACCTTTGGTCTTGAGAGTGTTCGAAGGGGTCTCGCCCACGAAAACCCATTGCGCAGAATTCCCATTTGCCATTTGCGAAACGCGCGTAAATACAGGTGAAACTCCAAGGCTGTGCATGTCCCCAATTGACTGCTGCCTCTCCCGAGTTCCAGGATTCCCTTCAACGCGTTAAGCTGGATGCTGGGAGGCGCCTGAAATTCAGAACAGGCGGCAGTTCATCTCAGAAATCTCACCACGCTCACCACGGATCAAATATTGATCACTAGAATTGCCGATGAGGGACTAAGACTGAGCTCGAGAATCGCTAATGTCCATTCTGAGTAACTCCATGAGTTTGTCTCAGTGGCCACTGCTGAGCCTCCCGCTGCCGCTGGTCGAGCGCAGAAGAGGTCGTGCCCTCGGATGCATCCCTTGGCTCCCTTCGTGACCCCTACCGGTGGGTATGCGTGCAACGTGTGCCGGAAGAGGGATATCAAAAGAGGAATCAAACTGTAGGGTATCTTGAGGTTGTGTGTGAGGCCAGGATGTTGAAAAGATACTCTTGCCGGAAGTGTGACTATGACGTGTGCGCTGATTGCTACGGAGGCAGGATGGAATCTGAGGCGAAGGAGAGGGAGGAGAGGGAAGACGGTCGACTGGAGGGAGCCTCGAGGTGGGTGAAAATAATCGATCAAACTTCGCTCCGCTAGAACCAATTTTTGTGGGGAGTGGTTATTCATAGAACTCGCCTTGTCCTTTTCTGCGTTCGTTCATGGTCAACCTAAGATATTAAATCTCTCGGATCAGCACGCATGCACAAGATACCGACATGATTTTTTGTGGCATTCGGGTTTGTCCGTTGACGTGAGACTCAGCACGGAGAGAGAAAGGATGTGCCAACCCATGGTGGAATTACCTAGTCTCAAACAGCGGAGCGAAGCGCATCACGAAGTACAGTGTTTATTCGTCCCACTTCAGGATCACCGGTGAAAGGCCCTCGCCATCGATGCTGCGAAAAGTGAGGAACTTGCCCTCCTTTCTCTCTCCTTTAGCGCCATCACCAGTCATCAGATTCAAGTTCTCCTGGACAAACGAGACACTCTGTGCGCGCACGCCTCAGCCTGGTTCAAAAAATTCGACGGCGATCGTGATGGTACGGCGGTTTCTCATCGGCTGCTCTTCTCCTCGTTTTCTCCCTAGGTGTGCTCTCCTTCACGGAGCTGGTCGATCTGTGTGCCCGCCTGAATTCGGATCTGCAGATCCCCGGAGTCAGCGATGCAACAGTGATGCAGGTGAACTTGGAGAAAGGGAATTTCCGGGCGCGCGAAATTTTTGGATTCCCTCAGTGCCTGAAGAAGTTCGACGTGGATGGCGATGAGATGTTGAACCAAAAGGAGTTTATCAATTTGTATTTTCGATTGCTGTTGAAAGTGAAGTAGGAGGGTGGTGGTGTTTTGGGGGAGGTGTGGTATGGGTTGTTTTCAGAGCACAGTACGCGCCAGTGAAGGTCCGCAGAGAGTTTTTCCTCGACAAGAAGCCTGGTAAGTGGTGGTCGACGGAGACGCTCTTTTACGCAGACGAGTAGTCTCTCCGCGAGTGGGGACGTTTTATGATACTCTTTGGATCAATAGCTGCTCATGTCATCACGTGAGATAGAATGTCTTTACTGCACTTGAAATCGGCTGATTAATTTATGCTACTTTCACAGCCACAACCGAAGATCAGTGTGGATGTGCGATTTCTACTCAAACGCTGAAGAGCTCAGTTGAACTTTCACTGGTGTACCCAGTTCTTGCGGAATTTGTTGACACAGTAGACGCTCTCTTGATTCGGTCTTTCGGTGAACACGATCACCGACAGGAGGAGGAGTGAGATAAGAGTATCGGAAGACCCATGATTCACTCATTCACAGACCGGTGCAAAGTGATTCACAGACGGCTAGTCAAAAGGATTCTCTCGGGATTCCATTGGAATTCAGATCAGCCAGAGGAAGTTGATCTTTCTAGGTCGTCCCGACGCTCACTACGAGGTGCGAGAGACCCTCGGCCAGGGTACTTTTGGAGTTGCTAAGCGAGTGCTTGATAAGAAGACGAAGGAGACCAGAGTAGACGGTGGTTGTTGGTGGTGGTGGACCGGCAGTGGCGGTGGTAGGTGATGAAAGTGATTAATAAGAAGAGCAGCCATATGGACCCGCAAGAGTTGGAGCAAGAGATAAAGAATATGAAGAAGATGGATCATCCGCACATACTCAAGTTGTTCGAGTGAGTTTTGGGTAGAGAAAAGGTTCTACCGGGATTTGAACCCAGATCGCCAGATTCAGAGTCTGGAGTGCTAACCGTTACACCATAGAACCGATGAGTGTCGAGAGATTACACGGTCGTCACTCTTGCATCTCTCAATTTTTCCTCGCGCCTGGGGGATCGTGCTCGGTCGGAACTCAGGTACTTTGAGGATTACAATAACGTCTACCTCATACTAGAGTTATGCGAAGGCGGAGAGCTGATGAAGGTGATAGCGAATCATTGTGAATCTAAGGTCGACCATGGCATTTCAGGTGATAGAAGATACTTACACCAAGAGCCGAGGGAAGAAGTCCCTGACTGAGGGATGGATAGCGGGCTTGTAGGGACTCCCGGTCTCCCCTCGTGGTCCAGCGTGTCCCTGTCGCCCAGGTACGGACAGATCCTGGAAGCTGTTTCCTACTGCCACAGTCATGGCATCATCCATAAGGATATCAAAGCGGAAAACATCATGCTGTTGACTAAAGGACAAGACCAGCAAGAGTGATTTTGACTGCCGCGACGTTGAAACGGTTGATCGATATATGTCGATGAATTTCGAAATACTCGAGCAGCCCCAGCTACGCTGAAAAATCTTTATTTTTCGGGTTACAAATTGGTTCAGACTGTTATGCGGAGTTTCATTTTCGTTCAGATCCCTTCGAAACCCCTCCCCACGTGGTCCTCATCGACTTCGGCTTAGCCGAGGCCTTCGACCCGGGCCGACCATTCGTGTCGCGGCATGTAGCAGGGACGCCCTACACGATGGCACCCGAGGTGAGGGCCTCTCAGTTGTTGTTGTCCGTAGACAAGGCAAGATGGGAGAGGTGTAAAGTCTCCCTCCTGCTTCTATTCGGCGGGCTGGAGTCTTAGATATGCACGCATGCACAAGGCGATCAGCTCATGATGAGTAACAGTGGCACGTCTGTGTAGGTTTGGAACGCAACACTCAGCCGGAGTAACACCTTCGGGCTCAAGTGCGACGTCTACAGTCTGGGCTGCGTCCTCTTCCATCTTTTCTGCGGGAAGGTGGGAATGTCTCTTTTTCTCCGACTGCTGTGGTTCACTCTTTCTGAGCTCAGCCGCCGGTGATAGCGCGATCGATGAAAGCGCCAGACTGGTTGAAGGCGATCAGCGTCGGCCCGGACTGGAAGTTGCTGAGGCATGTCTCGCCGCACGCTACGCAACTCGTGAAGAAGATGATGACGTGAGAACAGCGAGAATAACACTGGTCGAACTACCAGCGGTTCGTCAGATATTCTGATCGTCTGCGGCCGACCTGCGCGCAGTGCCTGACCAGCCCTTGGTTCGAAGTCGCCCCCAATGACAACATCCGAGCTCTCGGCGACCACGTCATGCAGGTGAGGAGGGCGTGGGAAGAGATTGAGAACCCAACCTTCTTTCTGCTGTCTTCTTGTCATCCGTCACATAGTTTTAGCGTAGCTGCTTATCCGAGCAGGATAGTTTCAGCGACATAAACAGGTTGCTGATGGACGTGCATGTCCTTCTCTCAGGGACTAGTGGATTATTCTCGTCGAAGTGTGTTCGAGAGGACGGTCCTATTGGAGATAGCAACACAGGTAGCGCGCACTGTGAAGATTTTTCTAGCCTCCAGGATACCCCATCAGGTCCATGCTGTCAGCGTCCAGGAGATCAACAGAATCTTCCGAATGCTGGATACAGAGAAGCAGGGCATCATCTCGAAACAAACCTGCGTTACCGGTCTGGCGAAGTAACCCTTTCCTCCTCCCGTCGTGTTTCCCAGTGTCGCCCCTTCAGGCTCGGAGTGCCGCAGAACACGGCAATGCGCGCCGTGGAAGCCATGGACATGGACGGCGATGGACGGTGAGCAGCGCGCGTGCTTCCCGCCTCCACCAGCCACCCCTGTCAGGATCGACTACACCGAGCTGGTGGCGGGGATACTGTGTGTTTACGACAGTCACCTCGACGACCGACTCTGGAAGGCGTTCTCGAAACTTGACCTGAACGGCGATGGCAAGCTGGATCGACATGAGATCCGCAAGCTGCTTCAGTGAGGCTGTGGCCTTCTCTGGGTGCGTGTGAGCGTCCCTGCCCTCAGGTGTGGTGAGGTCAGCCAGATGGGGTTGGTGCCGGCGCAGATGGAAATAGACGCCATCATCCAGGAGATGGACACCGACAGAGACGGGTAGGGCAGAGCGGCTTCGATGGGCTGCACGTTGCCTGAGCAGGTTGATCGAGTACTCCGAGTTCAAGGCAAGATTCTCGCCACAACGAAGACAATAAGTTCCCTACCATCATGTTGTCCATGCATCCGATGTTGAACTGCTGTTGAGCGTCGTGTTGTCAAATCGATCGTCAGGGCGCGCGCTAAATGAACAGCGCAGAATCTCATCTCGAATAAGGTCGTCTCGTTTCGGATTATCGATCGGTTAGTTCCCCTCCTAGACCCGTCCATGCTGCACTTCACGGTGGCCGCTTCGATCCTTCTGGCGCTCTCCTTGTCCGGATGCGATGATGAAATCCACACCGGCTCTTGTGAGTTCCACGGCGAAACTCGAAAAGAGTCATTGGTGGTCATCACTCGTGACGGCGATGTGAAGAATGGCACCTTTCATTTGAGCTCCTTCCAGTGCGGTATCAACCCGCATGCCACCACGCAAGCTCGCGATCACACTCAACAGTGAGGTCTCCCCTGACTGGCTTGCCGAAACCAATGCTGTCGTTGCTCTGCAGACACACACTTGCGGAGCTGCCGAGTGAATCCCGTCAGAACCTGGATAAAATATTTGCCGCTGATGGGCCGAGGAAGGCAGAAACGTGTCGGGCGATAGCAGAGGAGCTCAGAAAGGAAGCGTCAGGACCGGTGGGAATCCCTTCTCGGCTTCGTATTTCATTGATGTCTTTCAGGCTTATGCCAGCCTGTTTGACAACATGCCCGCCACGATCGACAGATTATTGGACAGATTGTGCTCATTGGTGGCATCAGCCAGTGTGGGGAAGAAGAGTGTCACAATCAGCGGCGGTTATGTGACGATGCCCGACCAAGGATACCTCCGAAACGTGGAGCCTCATAACGGAGGTTGAGCTGGGGACCTTGAACGTTTGGCTGACACATCTGATGTAAATGTTAATGTACCCTTCGTGTCTCATGGTGCATGTTCTGTTGCCCGTGTGATGTAAACGATGCCATTTCTTGGTAGTGTTAGTGTGAGAGTATCCTTAGTCGACGCTTATGGTGAGTGTGAATGCGCTATAAGAGTTGTCGTACTGTATCGATACTCAAGGAACAGGAATCTTCTTCATGTCTCTGAGTGAGGTTTTCATGACTCCTTGTATTCTCGAATATCTGCGCCCGTTGCGTACCGATGAAGCAGTTTTGCACGAGGTTAGTGAAACTCCATGTGCATCTCAAGCCTTCTACCGGAGTCGAACCGAGAACCTCCCGCTCAATTGATAGCGAATCAAGCGCCCCCAATCGATATGCGCCAAACTCAGAACGGAAATGTATTAATTATTCTCCAGTAGGGGATCCATATCACAAGAGCTGCCAAATAAGCCTTCTGCCGGAGTTGAACCGACGACCTCCCGCTTACTAAGTGGGTGCTCTACCAACTAAGCTAAGAAGGCTAATTTGACAGCGAATCAAGCGCCCCCAATCGATATGCGCCAAATTCAGAACGGAAATGTATTAACTATTCTCCAGTAGGGGATCCGTATCACAAGAGCTGCCAAATGAGCCTTCTGCCGGAGTTGAACCGACGACCTCCCGCTTACTAAGCGGGTGCTCTACCAACTAAGCTAAGAAGGCTGATTTGACTGCGAATCAAGCGCCCCCAATCGATATGCGCCAAATTCAGAACGGAAATGTATTAACTATTCTCCAGTAGGGGATCCGTATCACAAGAGCTGCCAAATAAGCCTTCGCCGGAGTTGAACCGACGACCTCCCGCTTACTAAGCGGGTGCTCTACCAACTAAGCTAAGAAGGCTGATTTGGCAGCGAATCAAGCGCCCCCAATCGATATGCGCCAAACTCAGAACGGAAATGTATTAACTATTCTCCAGTAGGGGATCCATATCACAAGAGCTGCCAAATAAGCCTTCTGCCGGAGTTGAACCGACGACCTCCCGCTTACTAAGCGGGTGCTCTACCAACTAAGCTAAGAAGGCTGATTTGACAGCGAATCAAGCGCCCCCAATCGATATGCGCCAAACTCAGAACGGAAATGTATTAATTATTCTCCAGTAGGGGATCCATATCACAAGAGCTGCCAAATAAGCCTTCTGCCGGAGTTGAACCGACGACCTCCCGCTTACTAAGCGGGTGCTCTACCAACTAAGCTAAGAAGCCTGATTTGGTAGTGAATCAAGCGCCCCCAATCGATATGCGCCAAACTCAGAACGGAAATGTTTTCATCATTCTCTAGTAGAGGAACCGCGTCGCAAGAGAGCAGATAAGGTGCTATATCAAATTGGTAGTACCAACTAAGCAAGAACTTCTTAGCAAGAACCCTAAGGATGCGCCGTCAGATTTGGATCTGCAACCTACTATGCTGATACGACGGATCTTAAGCTCAAAAATTCCTCCTCTTCCGGCGAGATAAGCGTTGAGTTGAATCAAGTTGAACCAAGTTCAAGTGGAATTCAGCCGCCTCAGTTGTCCAACCCACCGTGTGATTTCACTCGATAGTGCTGAAGGAAGAAGCTTGGTTACGGAGATGCTCGCGACTGATGGTGCAGCAACGATATGACAAGAATTGTCAGCAGTCAACCCTACTAGAATCTTCCAGTTCCTGAAACAGCCTACAGGTCACATCACACCTTCCCGACCGTTAGGAACTCGAAATCGGTCCACAGTTCATCCCCAGACTGACGCACTCAACACTGCTGAAGGCACTTAGAAAACGATGATACACTTCAAGAATCCGCTTAGAATAACCCTACTCCGAGATCGGTGCCAGCGCGTCGTGGAAGCTATGCCTGCTCGGTATAAATGAGTACCTGATCCTCACCGCTCGACTGCAATTTCTCTACAAGCACCCCCTCACTGTGAATTGTGTCTCGGCATCAACCTGCCGCTGCTGAGGTAATGCTGAACGGCATCTATCGACTGAAAAGAAAACATCAAGTACTCCGGTGCGAAGGCTGGACCCAAGCCGCTGGAGTACTTCGATCTTCTCCTGTAGCTTGACCAAGAAAGGGACTTGGAAGGTCGTACCGTAACTATGGTAACTTATAAGGGAGGCAGAACGATGGCGGCTGATGCTCACTCAGGTCCACATTGATCCACTTCACTTAATTCGTATAATTTAGTGAACAGATAAACATCAGCATAGGAAAGCTTCGTGGAACCTGATGAGGGAAAGGAGTCCAGTCGTCAAGTATGAGCAGCGTGACTCCCGAAACAGAGGGGCCATCTGAATACACGCTTCCCTGGGTTTCAACACTGCTCGTTGACGTGGAGCTTCTCAGCGGAAACCAACAGAACCTCCTACCAACCCAGTACGATGGTACGATTCGTGAAAAGTCTCATACACACATGATGCGAGAAATGTAACATTTGAATCATTTATCGTGTGAGCGTCGAGGACGTTTATGTGATAAATTATTTGTCATCATAAGCCTCGAAAATCCAGTAAAACAGTGTGACAACAAGGCGTAAGCTCTCCTGCGACATTTCCCACTCAACGCAAGAGCATTCTCGACATAATATGCCGAGAATACTCTTGCGTTGATGGTATCAACGTGGTATCCACATGATACCACCAAGAGACGAAGTGGCCCGGAAAATTAATCACCCGTCAACAACGTAGCCTCAACCCGAACTGCCACGTATTGGGGCCCTACCGTCCAACCATCTCCACTCTTTGCTCTTCTCGTTGTTCTCGCGAAGCAGCTTCTCGAAAGTTTTCAGTACCATAACCGAGTACCTGAAACCGCACTGCCTCCGATCGTCCGATCGTCCGAGTAGTGTACTACTTCCACGGTGAAAGATCGCCATCAGCCAATGACATCTCGCTGACAGACCTTACATCGGGTACCTGTCCAGATGGATCAGCAGCCCGCCATTGCATTGAGCCTCAGCAACGAGGGGATTTTCCATCAGACCCACGGAGTTCCTCAACTCCTGAGAACTCGAGGTCATGTCGGCCTTGTTATCAATGCCACAGGTGTGCAATGCAATGATGTATCTCTCGGCCAGACGCGCAGACGATATGCCACTTGGCGATCGCTATGTACGTCAAGCACGAACAAACGGCAAGCATTATCCAAGCGTCAAGACAAACGATTGCAAAGTCCGCCCTTGAGTAAAGGAGTAGTGAACACTGTACTTCAATGGGCGCGTGCAGTGGACAAGAATTAGACCTTCCTTCGAGACCAGGCTAAACAACGCAGGCTCGTGAAGAAGTCCGGAGAATCAAGAAGAATTCTGTATCACCGCGGTTCACCAGCAAGATGGTGTCGCTCTCCACGGAGAACAGCAGGCTTGTCACTCTTCCGTCAGATGCACGTTCTCGGGCCAGAGTGGCGGCATCAACGAATTCACCCGTGACGGGTGACCCGTCCAGGATGAGGCTGAGGTGGAGGACGGGCCGTCTGCTCACTCAACTCCCCACCCTGCGGACCTTGGTCTCGTGGCGACCGCCCAAGGGCCTCGTCCAAGTCGTAATCGTAGAGGAAGGTTAGACGGTCTACGAGCTCCGGAATGGGGTACCCAAAGTGGTTAGCCACCTTTTTGATGTCCTGGCACGTTACCCGCATCATGCTACTCTTCGGATTCTTCTTTGTAATAGGATTGGACGACGGAAGCTTGTTACCCAGTTCCATGACTATGTCGTATTTGATAGCGCACGACTTCCATCTGAGCAAGTCCGTGAGAGAGCGGAATGAAGATTGGTTGCGCATACGCTCTCAAGTATTGCTCCGCCCTCCAGACGGCAAGGGCCGCAACGTGCCGTCAAACGATGTCGGCCTGGGCGTGCGCTAGGTCAAGATCTTTCACAGAAGCAGGGAGATCGGCAGTGAGAAGCGGGAGATTGGCATCGATTAGGGTGCTACAATCGCCTGGCAATACAACTTACTTCCGCGATACTTAAACAAGCGTGTTACTGCCGGGCAACTTAGGCGCGGGCTGCATCATGCAGGGCACACCAAAAGAGTGTATTTGCTCAAGAGGTATCTTCGCACGCTGGAAATTCCTCGGTGCGCAGAGCATGCACCTTTCATGCGCAAGCCGCTCTCGCCGCTGGGCCACATCACTTCATGAAAAACGCGATTTACACTCGGCACTTCACGCTATATCACTTTCGCGAAATGCTCCGTGTGTTTTTTCGCGAGATGAAGATATTGCGATATGTATTTCGCTAAATGGTCCGACTTCGTGATATTTCGCGTTTTTGTGCTTCCCGCTAGGCGAAAAACTGTAGTGAAATTTCACGAGAAGAGCTCGAAGCGGACAACTCTGATGACGTGAAAAACGCGAATTACATCCCGTTTTTAACGATAAAACTTTTTTTTCGCGAAATGGTCTTACGCCCATGTGTATTTCGCGAAGTGACTTGACTTCATTTCACATCGCGATTTCCGCGGTTTTCACTTGGAGAAAAACGCCACTTTACGTATTACGGGTGAAACTCCAATGTGTGGACGACGAAACAGTATCCAAATTCGAAATTTGATCAGCAGGTTCAAACCACATGTGCGTTTCGTCATAAGACGCGAAGTGTGATCATGCGATTTTTCCCGACCTTTCTCTCATATGATAAGAGAGAAAGACTCCTCGAACGGATGGTATATCCGGGATAAATGATCCTCTCAGATTATCTGAGAAGAAGAAGGCCTCTCATCTGAGTCAGATAAGAGGCCTTCTCCGGTACAGCCGATGACCAGTTTCCTACACCCTCTCCCGATAATCACGTACATCAGTCACGCTTTCCTTGAAGTAGTTTTTCTTCAGCGCATCCCAGGAGAATGTGTGCGACTCGAACATGTCAATCAGCTGCTCGAATAACTGAGATCAGAACAGACATACCAATACCATAACATTCGTACCCTGCCGAGATTTCGGGATTCCGCAAAATTAGCTTCGAAAATATCCGGCTATTACCATGTCCACCTTGGCCTGCTTCACTCTACTCCTACCTCCATTCATTCTGGCGATATCAGCGATGTAACGGACAATGGTATGCTGCTGCACGATCATACTAAACAAAACTCATTCGATGATCTAACTTGGGAGTTCGGATAGGATCCGGTGCATTCGACGCAGTACGGCAGCTGGCGACTCTACGGTGACCCGAAATTCGCCAACGAGAGTGAAAACTGAACTCCCTAACAGTGCGAAGTCCACACTCACGTCAAATGAACATATTGACTGTCAATTAATTCGCTCAACGAGTGTCCGAAAAGCCGGTATTACGTTCCATCTGAAAGCTCCAATACCGGCAACTCGCCAAAGGGGAATTGCGAGCGGCAGTTCAACTGAGACAGATGTGACTCAGTCGCCTACAGGGATACTGTAGACTTACGAATGTTTGATAAAAGTAGCACACTGCCTCGTAGGGCTCATGGCTGATCTCTAGCAGGAGCCTAGCGACCTCCGCACGGTTCCTAAAGGACCAGAAACATAGCGGGAGGAAGGTTCACCACAGATTCCCACATTTTCGACCGAAAAGGTCACCACTGAATCGAAACGAACGAGAGATAAGCTCTCCGCAACCGACTACTACAGAGACCACCAACAGCCGGAGATCAATCGAGGTTATTCTCCACTATAAAAGACATTTCTCGCGCATCGGAGCGTCCACCATTGGTCCACGCTGATGACCAATATACGACCTTTCAGCGGAACCCAGTAATCTTCCATCCCAGCAGGCTACCTCGTGGGGAAGTAATGTAGTCGGAGTGGAGTCCTCCCGCGAGTGACAATAGCTGGCCCACGGAGTACGATCTTCCCTTGCCCCCCTTTCACACCCCGAGCATGCTGAACCGAATAAATGCACTGCCATCATCATCACGAATTCGAACAGTACCGAGAGCATATCTTGCGCGGCCTTTTCTGCAGCGCATCGGGACCTCATCTCATCTGCTGTTTCCAAACGACTCCGCTCATGTCGTTTGCGTCCTGAAGCAGTCACCGTCGAGATTCATCAGCCTCTCCGCACCCCGAAGATTTTGGATTCGCTCAGCACGTCGAGTACGCTCCCACCCGTCGATGGCCGAGGGCCACTCGTACAATTTCACGGGTTTTTTTGTCCATAATGTTAGTAAATGCAGGAACGAATGACTGGGAGGAGGAATCACGATAGGTCTACTGAACACCCAGCCAGTATCAAAAGTCTCTGTGCGCCTGTCCCGGCCAAACATGCAGGGAACCCAGAATCAGTAATATCCAAAGGCTTCGCTCCGCTAGAGAGGACACGCAACGTCGCCTTTCACTGCCAGGTAGCCTCGTTGTTCAACGGTGAGCTACCTTCCGTGTCGAAGAGATCAACTCAAAATGATCTCTTCGTATCGGAATCGATTACTACTGAGAAGCTCGGAGTTGTAAATCCGGCGGCCCGTTATTACCTCGATTCATCGCAAGTATCGTCACTGCACCGATGGCGATAAGGACTGCCGGCTGAAATATTTCTGATGGTTTTGTCATGATCAAAAAATTGTGTATAATTCTGGCACCCATTTCCGACGAGCCCCGAGGCCTTCGAACGCGAGACTTTGAAGACATCCGAAACACGTGTTTTCTGAAACGGTTTAAGATTATTTCTATGAATTAGAATTGAACTTGAAAACTCCTATTCCTCGGTCGGCAAAACCCCGGCTTTTCGTAACTGAAAATACACTGGAACAGTTGAGAGCTCGAAGGACAGCGATTCATTTCGATCGACACAGAACACCTTCGATCACGCCGAGCATCACCTCTGAGGTCATCCCGGCATCATCCGAGAGATTCTGTGTAGACTTGGCTGGCTCTAGGATGGCCTCATAAATGATACCAACTTTCCAGCCGAGCTTTTTCAGTGCAGCCACGTTCAGTTGGGTAGCCCTAAATCAACCATCAAATTTCACCCACTTAGCACTACTGCGGAGAGACATTGAGCTTCCGTGGACAAAAGCGCCACTCCAGCCTTACATCGGAGCTCGATCCCTCCGGCCATCCAAATGACTACGGTAACAGGCGTTCCGAGGAGCCACCAGAACCCCGTGTTTGTTCGAGGGATCACCAATAACGATATCGACAGTGTACCCTCCAGTGAGCTCATTATCAGCGAACCTGAGAAAAATACCGGGTGTTAGGGTCGAACCCGGGTCGACAACGGTCCTACGCTTCAGTAAAACTGGCTCCACTGGCGCCGAGCTTCCCTCGTAGCCATTCCGTAGCTCGACTCCTTAATGGACCCTCCCTCCTTAACTCCGCCTCTCGCAGTGCGAAAGTGAGATCGCTGCTGAATTTATACCTGGCAAAGCGACGGAAAATGTAGACTGTCCCTTTGATTCTCATAGCCGCGCGGATACCCTTCTGCATAAGATAGGTGCAGTTACTACATATCATTAATAGCAGCCAATGAGCCCAGCTTCTGAGAGGACATTCCCTCCGAGTCCGCAAGGTCGACGAGCATCTCAAACACTGTCTTGATGATCTGATCGAATGAAGGACACTCAATACTGTTGAAGGCCGACCATCCAACTACAGTTGCAGGAAGCATTCCCTCCTCGCTGATGAACCGCATAGCCGCGGCAGCCCAGACCATTTGAGTTGACGCTCCGACAAGCCGCCGCATAGCCGACCGCTCATCACCACCCCCTTCCGTCGTGAGAAGGGCGGCCCACTGCTGCAGCCGCTTCGATACCCGGGCGGTATCTAATAAACCATCCAGAGTCACCCGATGCTGGGATCCTGTGCGAGCCCACCCTGGAACTCCTCCATGATAGCACTCGCAAGCTCAGCGGAGATGTGGGCAGAGAGTGCCAGATGGTAGATCGCCGGAGCTAGATGAAGTAGCCTCGTATCAGGTCGGTCGTCCGAAAAGATTCCACCACTCTCTGTGAGCCGAGCCAACACTGCTGCCGAAATTTTAGCGAACCTGAGACCCTGCCAATCATACACGACTCTCGGATCGCTGCAGGTGCCTCCATTTAACAGGATCCATGGAAAGTCCAACAGAAGGCAGTCGAAGTTGAGAGATCAACAATGCTATTGTACGACTGTTAGGCCTCCTCTCCCACCCCGGCGAGGTGACCCCGCAGTCAGTGGAAGATACCCCGACCATTATTACAGCTCTTGCTCATACCAGCGTAAAGAGCTGCTTGCTCGAAGCGTTCGGAAGCACACTTTCAAGGATATGTCTTCCAGCGGAGCATCGCAGATCACATCAGCAACTGAAAAAGAGGACGGACTCAACCCGATCGATCCGCTCGAAGCTGGCTCACTTGTCCCCAAAGCTTTGTAGTGGAATATCCTCGTGGCACTCATGAGCCGGACGAATGCTGATAAGTCGTACACTGGGGCTCCTCGAAGGTTGACGTACCCCATGCCACGATGGGCTACCTCTTCGCGACGAGTTCGACCAATCGCCAAGAGAACGCCCAAATCTGACGGGCTCGGATGGCCAGACGGAGCGAATGGACGAGGACTTACATGCCGGCATGCCCTCTTCTCTAAGCCAGCCAGGCACCGACGCCATAGCCGCATCGAAGCACGCCTTAGCGACTATAGTGAGCTCGTCCAGAGACAGCAAGAACCAATCATCCCTGAAAAGATGGATAAGACTGCGCTGGGGTATTCGCCGGAGATTTCACCGAGTCATGGGATTTAAAATATCCCGTACGCAAGCCACGGCGATGCGTTCCCGTCGTCCAGGGTCTTCGACCCTGAAGGCACAGGCAGTGCGGTGTGACGCCGCGTCACAGATGGTCAGTGGAACGAGCGAGTGACCTGCATGTGAACTTACTGGGAGTGGAGGGCCGGGGATAGGACATCAGACATACAGATAGCGAGGGGTAACTGAATATAGGACAAAATCCGGCAACCCGGAATCGAACCAGGGACCATCCGATGACTATTCCGCTACAGTCGGACGCTCTACCAACTGAGCTATTGCCGGTCTGCATATTTACTGCGACCAACATTATGTTGGCAACATACCCTCTGGATCCACTTGCACTTACCTGCGCGAGTACTTTCCCATCATCGAAATTAGCTGCAACGCTTTCTCTCGCTCTCGCAGCATCTTCATTATCCACCAGAATATTCCGGCATGCCGCTCTATAGATCTTAGCGCGATCATCGAGATTCAGCGCCTGAACTCAGACCGTCTGTCATCCGACCCAACACCAACGACCCTCATCCACCTTATCAGTCGTCCCCAATCTCTCTGCCGCGGTCTTCAAGAACACCCCCAAGACTTCTGGCGCCACTTCGAAGCTTCGAGCAATCTGAGAAAAGGTCGAGCACTCACACAGAAGAGTTTCCCGTCGCTCGAAAATATTCAGTTCCTGGCAGGGACTCCCTGCAGCATCAACGACACGACGACAACAAGACTCGAAGAGACTGCTCATCGTAGGAGGGGCAAAGCAGCCCGGAGCTTACCCCAGTTCCCAGGAGACAGTTGATCAAGTCGTCAGTAGATATCCTCTCCAGCGCCTCTCGAGACGACAAAGCCCGCAGAGCCGGCACGAGGAGGCCCCTACAAAGAAGAAACCGCAATTAATCCACCTGACCCAACCTGTTCAACGCATTCATGACTCTTCACTTCGTCCACGGAAACACCAGTACCGTCGCTCGAAGTACTTCATCAGAGAACGACGACGACAAAATCGCGAGCAGTGGACTACTATTTACTGCGCAATGTTCACCCAGATGTTGGC
>JABANP010000488.1:0-39472 GCA_013115135.1 Perkinsus olseni
CATCGAAGAACTTGCCCGCGACACATTCCTTCCCTAAGCGACGGTTATTATACCCGGAACGCATATTGCGTCAGACTTATGGGAAGGCGGTTGATAGGCTAACTCTTGGCGACCAACTTACGTAGATCGGATGAACAACTGGACCTACTGTAGCGGACCTGCACTTTTCCATTTTTCTCTCCAAATCCTAGCCATCTTCTCTCGGTTCCTATCCAACTTCTCCATAGCTTTGAGAACCATACCACCGCGAGTCTCATTTGGGTAGGATAAATACTCTTGGATAGAGCCTATCGTGAGAGCTTGTTGAGGTAAAGATGACTTCACCACATTTTCAAATGTTAGTACAGCATCGAACCCGAATACGATTTGATGAGGGGTAATTCCAGTGGTCTCATCGACAGAACCGTTAATAGAAGCCTGAATGAGTCTTAGTAGTTCAGGCCATGGCTGATAATCAGGAAAAACCTTGAGATCAGTCGATAATCGATCCACTTATGATTCTCGAATCATAGCCACTGCCGTCCCTGTATCAATCAATGCTGCGAACTGTTTGCCCACGATCGAGATCCGAAGAGTACCGGGACTTGATGGTAGTGAAAAAGACAACGCATCCCTCTCAACTACTCCCTCCTCAGAATTTCTCGATAGATTCCGATCAACAGAATCCAGGTCTACAGCACAGAACGGGACTACAGAGTAAACAGCACCCCGACCGAAGCTCAGCATCAGCAGCCGGAGTGGTTGCCTGACTTTGGCGACCAAACTTTACAAGATAGGCTGCAGCTGACTTCTTCGACGATGAGCTGTTCTCGGTTGCTCTCCCCGCCGTCTGGGTGACCTGACTTGAGGGAAGGGGATTCGGGCAGACATATTGAAGATGCCCGCTCTTGCCGCATCGCTTGCACATCGCAGACTTAGCACCTAATGGGCAATCCTTCGTAGAATATCCCAGACCACACACACCACAGCAGCGGTTCATGCCGGCTGGACGTGCAGCCTAGCAGATCTTTCATGTATGACCCGGCTGTAGACATCGACTGCACGTTCCGCTGAATTGTGCAGGGTTGATACCGCTCTTAGAACTCTCACCTCTCGGACCCGACGATTGTCCCTGCTTCAATCCTGCCGAATTTTCTCCGGCTCAACATCAACTACCATTATTTTATGGTCAGCTGCAACTTCAACTCCAACAGGAGTCTATCAATTCTCTGGAGATGCTAGCTGCTACTACCACTATCGAGTCTCTTCGATTTTGGTGCGCTAAGAAATGCCTGCTTCTCTTCACGGATAACAGTGCATGCCAGTATCTTATACTACGGGGCTCCAGTCCTCCGGAAAGATTGAATACCATGGCAGGAGAATTTTGTCGTCGCCTTACTGATCTTCAGATTTATCATTTCTTCGTAGCTCATGTTCCCTCTGCCTTGAACCCAGCGGATACTCTATCACGTGGCGAATGCCCCTACACCAACTGCGGCTATCCACATGACCATCAAATTACCATCTTGGTGGTCCACTGCCTCTCAACGCATCTCCGTTACTACAAACGCGTCATTGAGCACTTATTGACCTATTTTCACTCCTTATGCTACACCCCCCCCCGACGACGAGGGGTCCCGTGATGACGAGGAGTCCCACAACGGCGAGGACTCTACTCATGCTGACCAGCCAGACGATGGTGGCATACCGAGGCGACGTGCTCGTCGACAGAGGTCTGCCATCCCGGATCTGGTGGTGCAGCCGCTTGGTGTGGCGAATCACACGAAGCGTAACATGGCCGTCATCGATGAGCTATTAGCTGAGGCTGATGGTTCAGTCGATCCCCCGGCAGCTTCCTTGCCCCGTCTGGAGAACGCCATGATGATGAGCACCTACGAATTACTCCTGACGGTGCTTGGGGTGGGTAAAAACCCGTGGATCTCTCCTTCAACCTCACTCATCGGTCGTGGTGGTGAAGCTCTCGGAACCAACATCATCAAGTTCAGCGAGAGCTGGAACATCGGGTATTTGCCAAACTCTCCCTGTGCGGCTGCTGTAAAGAACAACAAGTCCACTGTTCGTCACGTTGAGGCCGCGGGAAAGTCCAAAGAGTTCGGTGATTTCTGTGATAAGCTTGACCGGTCGCTCTCCGCGTCCAGGGCCAGCCCAAGCGTTGAGCTGATATCGCTGGTATTCTTGTTACCTCTCCCCTTGACAGCAAACCTCCGTCGCTGCCTGCTCGGGGTGTGCTCTCGGGACCTACAGGAAGCGGTGATTGGGTGGCATAGGTGGACGGGAGTCGATCTCACTACTGCTTCTGCTGAGGTTCGGACTGAGTTCAAGTCTGCCTACTTGAGTTACTCCGAAATTGTTCGCGAGTGGCTCGGTCTAGTGCGGGTCTCAATCGATGAAGAGCGCCCGCGCATCTCGGTCGCTAAGGTCATGGCGACCTGGTCGTCGATCGCCGTCGCTGAGAACGACACCATATCCTCCTTCCTTGGAAGAGAAGAGAAGCTCTGGACGTTGATGACATGCAACATGGATCCCAAGGCTGAAGGGATTGATGGAGACAACCCTGCAGCTCTTCCACATCTCTCTTGGGAACAACGCCGTGAACGGCTGCTGAGTGCCATGCTGTCGAGTCCCTCCTGGCGGCGAGTGATGGTTCCTTGGTGGTGTCAACTGTCATCTGCAGCCGACTACGAGTCGTTCTATGATACTGTTATGCGCATGAGGGAGTCTGGCCTGAAGCTTCGGGTTCTCCCGAAGGCGGAGTCCAGTGCATTGCGATCGAAGGCGGTGGGGCACCGAGGCATCGGTGCCGAACTTTACTGTGGATCTGGTCTTGACCCCAATGCGGACCCTCACTCTCTACAGACAACGGACAAGCCGGTCCCTGAGAAGGGCGATTCTTCCGCGCAGCCTAACCAGAAGCGATCGTCTCGTCGCTCCCGCAACAGGAAGGCCAAGGACAACACCGGAGACCGGCGTTCGGCCCAAGGAGACTCTAAGGGTACCAAGGCTGCCCCTAAGGACGCCAAAGCTGCCTCTAAGGATGTCCGAAGAGACCCAAAAAAGGCCATTGACTTCAAGGAGGGTCGGTGCTTCGATTGCCATGAGCTGGGACACCGAGCCGCAGATTGCCCTAAGAAGAAGACTGCCAAATCTAATGTGGCTGTGGACTCTGAGGGAGCCGTGAACAAGGATGCCTGCACCGACTCCAGCTGTGCCTCGCATCATGTATCGGCGGCGGTCTCGGTTCATCGGACGTCGCTTTCCTCAGCGGATAAGGTTGCTAGTATCAGCCCGATCAGCGATGGAACGGTGCCCGGTCACAGTGAGAATGATCTCCTCCTGATTGATTTCTATGACGATCTGTCCCAATCGAAGAGGTTCAAGGCATTACTCGACTCTGGCAGTCAAGTGACGCTGGTGGCCTCGAAACGGATGACGACTCCATGCTCACATCTGGATTCCTCACGGCCTGATATTGTAATCTCCGGTGTCGGGGGGTACTAGAAGAGCCAAGGCTGTTCGGTTGTCCGTGAGGACCTCACCTACTTCATCGGTATTTACCATCAATGCCTACCTTGTGCGGGACTTACCCGTCGATGTTGATGTTCTCGTCGGGATTGACTGTCTGCGTCAGCTGAAGGCCAAGATCGACTTCAGGAGCGCGGAAGTATCTGTTTCGGCATACGGCAAGGTCGTGGCGTATGACTCCGAAGACTCCTACTCCACATCCCTCGGTCTGGTGAATGTAAAGCAGGGTTCCGATTGCGGCACTCTTCCTCCCCTACCGGTCGCTGAAATCGAGTGCAAGAAGCGTCACCCTACTATCAGACATCGTGGCTATCCCCTGTCCCCTGAGAAACGCAAGGCGGCCGATGAGGTTCTCCGAGAGTATGAGTCTAAAGGGTACATCGAGTTCATCGACAAGAACTCCCAGCCGGATCAGTGGATCTCACCTTGCTTTCTTAAGCGTAAGAAGAGTGGTGCCTGGAGGCTGCTGACTGACCTGAGGGCCGTCAACAAACGACTTCCGGTGTACTCATTCCCTGGTGAAGCCCATACTGACCGGCTTCTGGGTCAAATCCCGCGCTGGGTCACCCATTTTGGATCCTTGGATGTGAAGGACGCTTTCTACAGCGTAAAGGTGTCCCCATTAAGCTCCCAACTGTTGGGAGCGACCCTGGGGTATCGGACCTTCCGATGGAAGGTTCTGGCTCAAGGTCTTAATACGTCACCGTACTGGTGGAGCCGTCAGCTTCATTGGATTCTCTCCGGAATACTTGAGTTGAAGGCCTACGAGGGTCGAGTGGTGGTGCTATCATACGTTGATGATATCCTGATCTGCGGAGACTCCGAGGAGACTACACGCAGGGTGATGAACATCATCATTGATCGTCTGGCAGCGTACAACATCCCCATCAGCAGTGATAAGACTCAACATCCCAAGGAAGAGATTGGCTTCCTCGGTATACGGCTCTCGTCTGAAGGCTGGCAACCTGATCCTACTGCGGTGGCGGCTCTTGAGTCCTTGCCCAAGCCTGCCAATAAGCAGCAGCTGCAGTCTGTTCTCGGATCGATCAATTATCTGAGGGCAGCATATGATCAGAGCGAACTACAGGTCAATCTCGCTCCCTTGCAAGATCTTCTCTCCAAAAACAAGCCCTGCCGTTGGACTGAGGACCACGACGTTGCCTTCCGCTGGTTGACTACAGCACTCAAGCATCATGTTTTCGCCTATCAACCGGTAGACGCGGAACTTGAGGATGGAGAGGGGTTCGTCCTGCAGACTGATGCCAGCGACTGCGGCGTTTCTTATGTCCTTTGGAGAGTCCGTTTCGACCAATGCCCCAACGCAATCTCAGAAGGGGGAGAGCTACTGCAGGACTACCCTGGCCCCTCACCTGGTGACTTAGCGAAGCATGGATCTGTACTGATGGCTGGCGGTCGTCGACTCCGCGGTCACGAAAAGCGGTACGCGACCTTCGATTGCGAAGGTTTAGCCCTTGTCGAAGGTCTCCGTCGAGCACGAGTGGTGTTACTAATACCTACCAAGAGCGGAAAGAGAGCGCCAGTGGTGGTCCAGTCCGACAGTGCCGTCGCATTGCATAAGATCCAAGCCGTCCCGGATTACTCTGAGTTCACTCGCAATCAGGTTCGCTACAAGCGATGGTGCCGCTGGGTAGAGAGTGTAGTCGATGTACTACCTTTTGTCAAGATGTACCACTGCCGTGGCCCAGAGAACTGCCTGTCCGACATGTTCTCCCGGGTTCTTGCCGAGGCTGATACAGACACCATGAGTGTTTACATCGGTTTCCGATGTACATCGGTGTTGGCCATCACCGACCACTTCGACAACGGTTCTATATGCTCGGACGAAGACGTCACCTCCGACTTGGATCTCGAAGACCGGGACGTGGAACGTGATCAGGATACGGGCCTGGCCTCCCTACCTGTTCCTGGAGACCTCGAGAATGAGGATCCTCCACCTCCCGAACTTATCGGTTTGATCAACGCCAACCGTGTATGTAGAGTGGGCTCTGATTGGGTCTACCAGGACTCTAAGGGTCGATCCCGTACCTATGTTCCTGAGGATGACAGAGCCGAAGCGCTCAATGCAGCCCACGGCGACGGTCATGCCTCTTCGGAGAGAATGTCACGGGCAATGGTAAGCACGGTATGGTGGCCTAAGATGAGCCTCGACATTGATGCCTACTGTACCACCTGTGAAGGTTGTGCCAGGCATGCGGCCCGATCTGCCGCTGCCAACCCTCGTTATGATCTCTTCTCAACGATCCCGACTGAAGCGAGGAGGTTCTCATCGGTGGCAATGGACCACCTTGGTCCCTTTATTGGTGGCCTTCTTGTGCTGGTGTTGATCGACGTGGTCACAGGCTGGCTTGAAGCTTGCGTCGTGGATAGTAAGTCTGCCCATACTACCGCCTTGACGGTCTACGATCTGTGGGTCAGTAGATGGGGGTGGTTTGACTCTATCATCCACGATAATGACCCCGGTTTCTGTTCGGCGATGGTCAAGTCCCTCTTTGAACGCCATCATGTGAGGAGGAAGCTGTCTCCAGCGTATTGGCCGAGAGGGAATGGAGTAGCCGAAGCCGCTGTGAAAGAAATCAAATATGTGATACGTAAGTCGGGAGAGACTATTACCTCGTCTGATCAGCTGAGGGCCTTGGTCGCTGCCTCTCGCCTCTTGCATAATTCTTCGGCTGCCGATGGCTGTACCTTTTCTCCATATGAGGTGGTCATCGGCAAGAAACCAAGAACGCTGCTCGAAAGCATCTATGGTCACGACGATACCGGGCCCGCCGACCCTGACAAGATCGAAGGTATGCTCACTAGCTTGGTCGAGCACAAGCGCCTTGCGCGCGAGAGGAGCCGTGCCAATGCTATCCAGCGCGCTGAAAGATGGCGTGCGGGTTCCTACAACGCCAACCTGGTCGAGGGTGACTTGGTATTCGTGGTTCAACAACGCGGTTACTCAAGAAGGGTGGCTCTTGGCCCTTTCCGCATAGGCAACGTTGTGGGTTCACTGGTCTATTTGCGAGGAGAAACAGATCCCGTCAGTCGTGGCCAGTGTGTTCCGTATCGTCCTGATCATCGTTACCCAGACGTCGCGGGTACTGACCACGAGTCCATGGAGGTTGAGTTCTACTCTCTTGAGCCTGATATGATGATCATGTTCGAAGTAGAGGAGTATGATGGTCAAGTTCAGTCACTTGATGTTGGCCGAGTTGTCGCAGCTCCCGTTCGTGATCATGTTAAGGTTGAGCCCTACACCTCTCCAAGCCATCTGTATTGGCGTCGCCGGCCTCAACGTGAGAGGAGACTACTGACCGTATCAAAGGATCAGGTCAAGTGTTCAACGGCGGGTACCTTTATAGATGCTGATGGAAAGCTGAATGATAAGTCAGTTGAGCTGTTGATTCAGAGGGGATATCTTCAACAATAATTGCCGTAGTTGGGGGGTATTGTAACACACATGGAGACGACGTCACCGTGACGCCAGTGTCTCCCTGTCCCTGTTGTCCCCATCGTGTCTCCTTTGCAACCTACGCCATTAATAGGATCCCCTCAGTCATTTCTCCGCTAATCGCAGAATGATGATTTGGGAGTTGTTGGGATCTCTTTCGAAGGACTTTCGTACCGGTTAATACGTGCGTGCAACACACGATATTATAAAACCTATATTTCTCAAAACTTTCCAGATGAATCAGACGCTTTATTTATCGTATTTTTCACTCGTATCTATCGTTGCATTGTTACGGTATTTACTGTATCGTCTGTGCCGCCTATTGTTCCAGCTTCGGTGGTGCTAGTTAGGGTCAGGTGTTATGTAAGCTAACGAGCTCGTTTGCTCAAGTTAGACTTGAACCCATGTAGTCGTCTCTCCTCAGTTCTAACTTCGGAACTCGACATAGGGAGTCGGGAGGCCAAGTAAAGAGGGGCCGCGCGCTGACTTGGCATTGCGTGCCGCTAGTTAATATAGCTAATCTGTCTACTTCATCTACCGCGCACAACGTCACGCTGTCTCCTTCTCAACGATTCCACCACAAGCCCCCTTCGCAGGAGTTAGAAACCTGCGGGCATTGGTGGTTTGAGACGTGAATCGACTTTCTCTAGTGCAGTAGATGATATGTACTTCAAGTACTTCAAATGTACAAGACGCTTTCGTAAATCAGGCATGAGAACACGATAAATGAGAGGCGACAACTGATTGAGAATACGAACGACAAGATAAGGTCGCTCATGCTTCTTGCCTCTCGGCATTCTCCGCATTAACCATAGGTCACCTTTAGTGGGTAGAGAGCGGTTGCGGGGAACCTCCATTCATCCACTCGCTGTTTCATACATTGTAGGTTTCGTCCACGATTGTTTCATCCATGGTAGGGTTCATCCTGCTTGTTTCGTCCATGTTACTTCCGTCCATCCTCTTTCATACACGTCTCTTTCGTCCACGGGTCTTACGTACATGATTCTTTCATCCACGCCGTTTCGTCCAATCATGCTCTAACTCCGCTTCTTTCTTCCAGAGCTTTTACCACTCCCGCCACTGCCATCTACCCCTACCCAGATTTGAACCTGGGACCATCGTCATGCTAGCCGGGAGCTCTACCAATTCCGCTATTAGCATCACCTACCTCGATCTAAGAATGTCACCGCCGCCTCTACTGGTGAGTCACCAGTGGTGACGATCTAGCACCCCTCAGATCAGGTTGTCTCTGTGGTGATCCCAGTGCCTAGAGGCTCCAAACACGAATGGAGCCAAGTTGAATAGGTTGGGTATCGCATGGGCGGTATTTTGTCGGAGTTCAGCAGGAGTCTTACAGGTGAGTAGGTTGAAAGTTCATGCTCGTATTCGCGAGGTCGTGGGTTCTTTTCCTCCGGCAAACATTTTCGTGTCGTAGTTTCATATGTACGAACCACTATTGGACGAATGAATTTTTTTCGAAAAGATCGTGGCCGAATCACCACGAAGATCACCACGAGCATATCTTTGGATCCACCGCCCATGCACGAAGTAATAGTGTCCGAAACCGGTTATGGATGAAACAATCGTGACCGAAACATACACTTTTTCGATGTACGAAAAGATCATGAATGAACCGAAATTTGTACGAAACAATCTTGGACCAAAGCTGCAGTGGACCAATCGATCATGGACGAATCGCGGTACACCCAGCGGTTGGGAGAGGCGGGAGGCTCAGCTGGAGAACGTGCTCCAGGTCTATATCGTGATGATAGCCTTGGAAATATCCAAGGCTCATACGTAAATATTGTCTCATGTGGGGAATATGTGGTTCGACCACTAATCGCAGTATTAAACAGCTGAGTGGCGCGGCCTACAAGCTGTTCAAATGTGGCAAATGATAACTCGGTTGGATCGCGCCGACAACGAACTCTTTCGTAGATTATGCGAAACATTCGTTCGCATTTGCCGTTGCACCAAGAACTGAAGACTGGGGAACAAACGTGCCGACAGGAGGCGCGCTTCATCGCATCTGCGAACGCAGTAGGAATGAATTGCGTTCCATTATCGGTATGAATGCCCTCAGGTGTAGTGTTGAATGTTGCATCCACTACCCTGAACAGCGCTAAACAGTCCTCGGCCGTTGGCGTATACAAGACTGTCCGAGCTATCGTATAAGAGCTCCAATTGTCCACTAGGGCAATCACATACATTGTCTCCATGGCCTTATGAAATGGACCACTGATGTCCATGTGAACCATCTGCCATGGATATTGAGCTCTTAGTTCACATTGGCCGAACGCTAGTCCAAGCTGAGCTGGGGCCGATCGTGTGATCTTGCCCGTAGCACAGACATCGCAATCGGCTACGAACTCGTTGCAGTGTTGCTTGAGGGATGGACACCGAACGATGCGGCGCGTACGTTCGTACAGAAACTTTGCACCCTCATGTTCATGCAACATGGTTGCAACGAATCGTAGCTCAGATCCCCACGTCATTATGAGCCTTCCATGCTCGTCTCGTTCATCCGATGGAGCGTGGGACGAGCAGGACTGAATCAATGCTGCTATAGTCTCATCGTAAATCTCATCTTCATCTCGAGAGGAAGGAGGGATACAGTACTGAGGTATCCGACTCAACTGGTCTGCCAGATCGCTCTCACTAGGGATCAATTCTACTGTGAGGTTAATTCTCAATGCGGTGCATGTATCCTGGAAGGTCTTGAGACGACTTTCCGCCAATGTTGCATTGAGACCATGAACCGCCCTCCAATGGCGTTCTTGGTGGCGAGTTATCCAAGCCACGACACTATGACTGTCACATCTCAAAGTGACCTTTTGTCCAGCCTCACAGTTGAGAGCAGTTATATATTTGCCTATGAGCTGCAGACCGAGTATAGCAGCTTCTAGTTCAGCCAGGTTTTTATGACGGCAATCGCGCACACTGCGAAGGCGGGTACAGTCTTCAGCATAGACTCCGCCGATTGTGAGCACAACGCCCAGCGCATGCTTGCTTGCATCGCTATACAGCACCCATTCGTGGTTTTTATTGTAGTTCCAAATGCCTCCTATTGGATCTCCGTGCTGAGCTATATCATGCATGAGCTTTTCGCATGCTTTAACAATATGACTCTCAACTGGCGAATCCCACGAGCAATCCGTATTGGGACTTCGTAGGGTCGCTAATCTTTTGAGCGAAGCCGCTGCGGGTCTTCCCCAACGAGCAGTAGGATAATGCCCTATGAACTTGCCTGCCCACTTATGGATCTCACGCCTAGTGCATACTTGGCAATCCAACAGTGGTAGTTCGCCTCTTCGGCGCCAACTGCCGTCTTTTTGGCATTCCAGTCCAAGAACTCTACTCTCCTTCAGAGGGGTAGGCTCTTTGCTAGGAAATCCGTTACGCAATAATACATCTCGAATAGCTTGGGCCCATGATCGCTGTGTAATTATATCATCGACGTAAATGTCGAAGATAACCGTAAGTGGAATGCACGTTTGCCTGATATCATTCAGTATCAGTCTTTGGCGCTACATTGAGGCCAAATGGCATTCGCACTATACGATAAGCCGTATGTGGCTCCCAGCGTAACCGGATTACGAGCCAATAGGACTGATCTTCATCTATGAAGATGCATAGATACGCCTTTTTCAAGTCAATAATGACCAACTCATCCGGAGGTTCAACCGAGAATGAACGCCACCGTCTGAGATTCTCAATGCATGCCAATGGCGTATCCCTATGCTCATTGGGCGTACTACGAATCGCCTCGTTAGCCCAGCGCATATCGCAACATGGGCGAACGGGTGTAGTACTCTTATGCAATTGCTCAACACATAGCAATGGATGAGTTGCTTTCAACTCTTCCAATGGAGTCTCCTTTACGAAATCAGACTCCTTCCATTGCTCAATAGCGGCTTTGAAAAGCTCAATACTCTCTGGTGTCTTCCTGGTGAAGACATCGTAGTCTGGAGGCATAATATGCTTGGGTGGCTCTGACGAGTCGACCCAATTCCAATGGAGCTCCCAAATGGCTCCCTCATCTGATTCTGGGAAACCGAGCCGTCGAGCTGTTACATCTGACGCGTGCAATTCACGTGTCACTGGTCTCCCATGGTGCATTGGGCGCTCAACTTCCACGGTACAGCCTTTTTGACTGTCAGTGGTATCTTCGCCGTCAGTCACCTGAACCCCAACGTGACACCTCTGTGTGTCAGTAGTAAAGAGAGTATTGTAACTCATGGAGCAGAGATCATCGCGAGGCGTCGTGGACGTCTCAGGAGACCTCGACTCGAGAAGGTCGATCACAGGCTGATTCTCTGAGAATCGAATACTTATGCCTCCAACTGCTTTCATCCAATCTAAGCCGAGTATTCCGGCTAGAACGACTCTATTTGTCTGTTCATTCGTACTACTATGATGCCGGCAGACAGCTACTAACGGTTGGTCTGTAAGTAAGACCTCCCGTAACACCACAGTCGTTCGCGATTGAAAATCGCCGGGAAGACTGACATCAGTCAAGACTTGACATTGATACGACTTTTGAAATATCGTATTGATTGATCTCTTACGACCATCACTTTCATGACCGCTGCCACTCAAGCCTGAAGTAGATGACAGGATAGCAATGGAGCATCCCGAGCCTATCAAGAAATATAGTCCATTAAGGACTATCAGTAAGACGCTCGAAGCGAGGCTAGGAGTGCTTACTTGCTTGTGCTCTTGCCTGTCATCTGCTTGCTTTCGGGAGGGACACACACTGGCCCAATGGCCAACGCCTCCACACGTATAGCATAGCTGTTGGTTAGGCCATCCGCCGTACCAAGAGTACGGGTTGCTCCTCACAGCTCTGCCTTTTCCCTTGGCCTTCCCTTTTCCTTTTCCATAGTTGGCTCCTTTACCAGAAGACCAACTAGAAGACCATCCTTTCGAGCACTTGCCTTTTCTACCACCATACGAGTACTGGCCCTTGGCAGGAACCGATGCGACAGCACCCAATTCCTCCTGGCTCTGAGCTTGAGTGGATATGCCAGCGTCCTCCACTTCGAACAGTGGACGAGTAAGATCAATAGCTTTTGTCAGGGTCCGCTCCTTGGGAACCAAGGCCGACCACATTCCATAGCTTTGCTTGACAGCTTGAGTCTGCGGCAAACTGTTCCAATAGAACGTCGCCGCGATCTTTCCATGAGAATCAGAGTCAAGATCTTTAAATGCCAACACTGCATTGTGTCGGATGTCGGCTCCGTAGCAATCAACAGTATCCTTGCCGATGCAGAATTGCATGGCAATCAACTTCTTAAAGCTCTGCTTCTCTCCTTGGCCGAATGACCGATGGAGACGGAGCCAGATTTCCCTCTCAACAGCTTCGTCGTCCAGTGATGGATCGAAGCTTTGCTTTGACAATAGTCGATAGGCCTTGCCCGTCAGACTATTGATCAGATTAGACCTTCTCTCTTTTGGGGTCCAATTCTTTGATCTGGCTATTGAACACCATCGCGCCTGCCTCTCGTCGAGCGACATCGCATCAGCAGCCTTCTCGCCGCTGTATAAGGCCAACTTTGGAGCCTTAAAGCCTATCTCTCCCCCGCTAATTGAGAAGTCATTTGCGGAAACGGGTGGATTCACACATGCCTGAACATCAGTGTTGTCTTGTGGCCGTGAAGACCGGGCTCCAAGGGCAGCCGCGGGGACACTCGGGCCGACGCTCTGAACAGCAGCTGCTGGGGGGCTGGTTATTTGGGATGTCGGACGCTGAGGAGGGGCCTGGGGAATAACTTCCTCGGCTCTGGAGCCTCGGCGATTGCGGGTGGTCCTTGAGGGGCTGCTTGAAGTTTGCTGGGTTGTCTACAAATCTAGCCCTTAGACGAGTAGTGAGTCCAAAGCGTTCCTCGGAGACACCGAAGCTCCTTGAGGAGTCTGGGCACCATGTAGTCGTCTCTCCTCAGTTCTAACTTCGGAACTCGACATAGGGAGTCGGGAGGCCAAGTAAAGAGGGGCCGCGCGCTGACTTGGCGCGATTGCGGGCCGCTAGTTAATATAGCTAATCTGTCTACTTCATCTACCGCGCACAACGTCACGCTGTCTCCTTCTCAACGATTCCACCACAGCCCAGGCCAGGGTAATTCACCGTGATTTGACGTATCTGATCGGCTAGTGGGTACGCTTTGTCTGAACGCTATCGTAGTTAGAGGTTAGTCACGGTATTGTTTAACGAGTAAGCCATTGAGTTGAATAGTCACGATGGTGTCGGCTCGTAGAGGAAAAAGTTCTAATAGAGTCGTTGATCCTTCGGAAGGACTTAAACCAGTTCAGATTGTGAATTTCAAGGGACGTGCTCGTCTTATGATTCGTTCCAAGATCTCAGGGAGAGCTGAGAGTATTCTCAGTCATCACACGCAGCAGTTGCCTACGCCATCAGAAATCCATGCCTACGCCATCCAGTTGCCTACTGGAAAACTACCTACGCATCTGGCCAATAATTTCAAAAATAACCGCGGCCGCACGCATGCTAGCAAAAGACATTCTCAGGGCAGTGAAGCTCTGAGATCGATCAAGGGAGTATAGATTACGAAGGGCTTAAGGGTTTAATCGGTGATTTTGGTACCTCTCGAGAAGCATCTACGACCACACACACCATATGTAATATTACTATGGAATCTCCTCGTAGAGGAACGGATATACTACACGAGGATACTCGGGGTAGATCTTTTGAAGGAAAGATGGAATCGGGAGCTACACCCATTGCTAATGACGAACGCCTTTACGTATGGTTACTGCGGTTTGGTATTCTACTTAAGGAGCTACTAGAGGGTCCGGAATGCCAAAATATTCAGGATGGTATTATTGTGCGACGTTATGATCTCGATGTCTCCTCGTAGCTGACACAAAGCCTTGTCTCCCTTATCCCGTTGTTCCTATTGTAATAATGAGTTAGTTATTCTAACCCTACCAAAGGGGCTTTGCGTTCTTCCCAAATTCTCGGAGAGGCTAGAACAGTATCTCCACCGTCCTTGAGGGCTCGAAGACCCCGAGGAGGAGATCGTAAAAGCTACACAGGGAAGCTTGAGGACCTTCCCAGCAAGTATCTATGTCCGGATACTATTGAGACAGAGTGGGTCCGCGTGTTGGTGTACACATGCACAATAAGAAGAACAAGGATCCCCCCAGCACCCTATGTTGTGTTAAACATAATGGAGAACCTTTCGGCTTCTGATCTCCAGGCCCTCGCTGAAGCGTTTGGGTTACCTATTGATACCGAACCTCATTAACCAGCTGAGATCGCAGATCAAGTTGTTCAAGATGTCACAAAGGGAAAAAGATCTGTTGACAACAATAACGTTGAGGGCGCGTCTTTCAACCCTTAAGAATATGGTGAGCTGATCGCATTATTTCATCTACTACTTGCCAACAGGAAGTCGCGTCTTCACATGCATCTACATATGATGCTCCTTTTACTCTCTCAGCTATAGCAAAGGTTCGCATCCCCGATAACAAGAAGTATATCGGCTTGGATGATGAGCGATCTACCTCATACTTTACAGAACAACTACTGGCCGAGTCGTTCATCTTTGATGCATTCGAGTACACGCCAAGGGCTAACATGTCCGCAGCAGTGAGATTACTATGTCAAGATGAAGAAGGGATGCATGACTATGAGGTTATGATGAAGTACTACAAACGCTCCGATGGGCATGATCTCTTAAATAGACATATGGCAGCAATTGACGAACAACTAAAAGAAACTGCCTTCTCAGTATTACAACGACTCCACTCTATCGCTTCTCAAGTACTTTCAGATTGGTGTATACCAATGCTCAGCTTCGATAATGCTCCCCACAACGAGCTCAGAACTATTGCTAAAACTACTCATTCTCATGTCCGAGACACTATGACTATGGTTCGACATTTGGATATGTTCCTGAATGAGCAAGATAATCCATCACGGTAATTATGCTCCACGTCAAATTGACAACAGCAACGAGACTTAACTCAAACTACTACCACACCGACCGCCAATCTTGAAGAGTTGCAGTTCCGCTTGATAATTACGAGAAGATTCTAGGCAGAGGGATATGCATACGAAATCCCATCAACTGATTCTTCACCGCTGGTGATAATCACCACCGGACTTCATACTCTACTACCAATTTAGCACCATCAATCCTACGATTATCTAAATCTTGTAAGCTACTAGATATGCAATATGCATTCATGAGAGTGCATATTGGTAATAATCTTGCTTCTATGACAATGATAATGTATAAGGGTCGAACTTATATAGTAAGGAGGATGTTGTACGGTCAGGTCTCAGCGCCACTAACCCGTGAGTAGGTAATATCTAGCTCGGGTGAGTAGGTTGATAGAGTCTCGGGATGAATCATAAATCCAAACCTCGCCGTTGACCTGCGACCCACTACATGTGGAAGACCTGAAAGCGACTGGTCGATCCGACTGCGAGCAGCTTTCTTTCCTGGAAACAAAGCGATAGTCTCATCCTACACATTTCTTCCCGGAAAGAAATAATAGGAATGGAAAGAATGCCCACTCGCTCAGCCCAGGTTGAGCGGCTCCGCCATTCTCGACTGTTTGATATCGTGAACTATCGCGCTCTCAAAGGAAGTAAGTGGATGATCACCTGGATAATCACTCAGAAATCCTTTTGTTGTGGTGTGATGCGCTGGCAGCTAGATTCAAGAAAATTTGATTACTAATTATTAATTAGTCTTGTCATTTCATTCACAGTCACTGGAGAGGAAGTCCTGGGTGATCATACCCGGCGCCAACGCCGTTGCGGCAGTACCGCTACGTTATGGCACACTGTCAGCCGTTCACGGGCAGCAGGCTGCGTAGGGCTCGAAGATAAGTTAATTATCGAAGCTGACAAATTACGCTTGAATTGTATTGAGTCATCCAATTTGAACGCAATTATCACAATCAATCCGTTGCAGCCTGAGTGCCTTTAGCGGGGTACCAAATACGAGTGCCCTGGTCGCAGAACTCGATGCCGAGCTCAAAGATGATGCCTTGGTCGGCTAGTTCCTGAGAGGTGAGCCTCGTGAGCCTTGACCACCGATGGGTCATCCACGGTCGTATCAGAGGAGTAGGAACTGAGGATACCGTCCATGTAGGACCAGCTACGTGGAACGTGAGGTTCCTTCGCAGTGTCGATCCTAGGCTCGATTGGGCGCGTCTAGATGGAGGTCGTGCTCGATGTCATCCAGGGCGCAGAGTTGGTAGCCCACGGCAGGAAGAGGTTCGGGGAGGAGTGCCGACACGTGAGACATTGCCGTTTCTAACATAGCCGGGGCAATGCTTCTCCCGCAGATCATGCGAGAGAACTAAAAGAGCCGACCCTGCCAGCGCATCTGCAGGTGCGTGCCTAGTTTATCCTACACGCGGAAGTGCATTGGCACTCACGTCGTATAGGCGCACATACAAGGCGGCTCGTAAGCGACCCAAGCAGTTCTGTGCAGAAATGAACCCAGTGACGCAACCAGTGGTAGGGTAGAAGAGGCACAGGAGTAACCGTTTTACCAACTTGTAAAACTTTGTACACTTGCTACTAATATTAACCGTTTCATAACTAGCGCACATAGCGTAACACAAACACTAAGATATTGACACAGTAGAATTGCACGCGAGCGCAAATATTAACAGCAATCAAATCATCACATACAGGTGAGTCTTATCCTGCAGGAAATGAATATTTTCTACTGAGGCATATGTGAATCACATAATGGTCCCTGGCTACACCACCACCGACCTATCGCGAAGCATTGGGCTTGCTTGGCACCCTCTTTCAAGAGTCCGACCTACTGCCTGACCACGTCCTGCCCTGCAAGAACCTCCTCACGGGCTTTGTCAGTAAGTGTCATACGCAGCTCAAACACGGCTGGGACTCTCCCATACCAGCCGACGCTCTACAGCTCCTCCGTGGTTGGCAAGACCTGGTTCGTCACAGCACTCCGTATGCCATCGCCGTATCTACCTCCACCTCCCTGTCGACGTCTGCGTCGACGCCAGCAAGAGCATGTTGGCCTACGACGTGAAGCAGAACGACGAAACTATCTTTCGCGAGCAGAAGACTCTAACCAAATCCCAAAAGGTCCTGCACATCAACACTCTCGAGCTCCTCAGCATCGACCATGGTTGCTCTCGCATCGGCCTCTTCCTGAGGAACCATCGTGTGCACAATGGTGTCCAAGAAGTCTACTGCCGTCAATACCTGACCATGATACATCATTTCCTTGATGACTGACCTCTCGGCTACAACCACATCGAGAGCACGGAGAATCCAGCGGACGAAGGCACGCGCAACGATCTCTTCAACTACATCACCGGTTGTCGCTACCACTACGACTGCCTGTCCACTTCTGCAACACCTTCTGAACAATGGCGACGTCGATCGGAAGCCAAGTCAAAGCACGTCGCGATGCCGCTCGCTCAGCCACTGATACGAGCGAGCCCTCCCACCCATCCTCTACAGACGTTCACGATGGCTCTACAGGTGTTAACTCTTCCCACCAAGACCAACCTCCGCCGAACGGGCCCCCTGACAGCCATCATACTTCTTCGTTCTCTGACTCGAAATCACCGATTCATACTACCCACGGACGTCCTCTACTCTCGCTAAGTACTCGTGTTATCTTCTTACCTACAACACCCGATGGCGAGCTCGACGTCGGTCTGGATGCTTTTTTACAAACCGGATGCTTTTTTACAAACTGCGTTGGTCGACCTTTACCACAAGCAGAGTCACGACGGAATCTTTCACACGACCCAGCGGCTTGGTCACTACTCTTGGCCGGACAAAACTAGTCCATCCCCACCAAGGTAAAGAACCGCAACTTATGCCAAACTAACCTTATGACAAACAAAGAAGGAAACCCCTCGGATACGGGAATTCCCACGAAATCGGCATCGACTCCACTGGACCCTACTTCAACCACCAGTTCTGCATCACCGCTGTGAGCGACCGCCTGTCTTGCCTCTGCGTCTCGATTGGTGGTCAACTCTCTCCCACAACCGAAACCGCTGTCGCCCTGATCCGATAATTACGCTTACACTACGGAGTCCAATCACACCGGGTCATGTCTGACATCCACAAGACCTACGTACGTAGTTTCCACACGTACAGTCTTGGGCCATACACTGACGACTCGTACAGTGTCCAGTGATACAGTTTCAGCCCATACACTGATAACCCGTACACTGACGATCCGTACAGTATCCAGTGGTACACTTCCAGTAGGTACAGTGATAAGTCGTACAGTTCCGACTCTTACAGTTGAAGAGTCTTAAACCGACTAATTTCTGTCAGTTACCAGGTGTGCAGTGCACCATCCTCTGGGTCCTCTAGGTCTGCGGCCTTGAGTGTGAGCCCTTCTTATCGATAGATGTCACCGCCGAGGATACCCCGAGCATTACTATCTACCCCTTCTGCCTTCTGGATTGGAAATTGGTTTTCAGGCGAGTTGGTTAAGTGTTTATTCACGTATGTGGCACAAGTTCAAATCCCCCAGAAGGAATTCAAGCTATCTAAATAACTCCTTCACAAGTTTGCCGCAATTTGCGTAAGGAGGCAGCTGTACCGAATAACACTGTACGAATAAAGTTTGTACCGCTGAATACTGTATGAATGGTCAGTGTACGGCTGGATAGTGAAAGGATGACTGTCATCATCTTTAATATGGTGCTTGTGCTAAACTTGGACTGAACCATCGAAGAACTTGCCCGCGACACATTCCTTCCCTAAGCGACGGTTATTATACCCGGAACGCATATTGCGTCAGACTTATGGGAAGGCGGTTGATAGGCTAACTCTTGGCGACCAACTTACGTAGATCGGATGAACAACTGGACCTACTGTAGCGGACCTGCACTTTTTCCATTTTTCTCTCCAAATCCTAGCCATCTTCTCTCGGTTCCTATCCAACTTCTCCATAGCTTTGAGAACCATACCACCGCGAGTCTCATTTGGGTAGGATAAATACTCTTGGATAGAGCCTATCGTGAGAGCTTGTTGAGGTAAAGATGACTTCACCACATTTTCAAATGTTAGTACAGCATCGAACCCGAATACGATTTGATGAGGGGTAATTCCAGTGGTCTCATCGACAGAACCGTTAATAGAAGCCTGAATGAGTCTTAGTAGTTCAGGCCATGGCTGATAATCAGGAAAAACCTTGAGATCAGTCGATAATCGATCCACTTATGATTCTCGAATCATAGCCACTGCCGTCCCTGTATCAATCAATGCTGCGAACTGTTTGCCCACGATCGAGATCCGAAGAGTACCGGGACTTGATGGTAGTGAAAAAGACAACGCATCCCTCTCAACTACTCCCTCCTCAGAATTTCTCGATAGATTCCGATCAACAGAATCCAGGTCTACAGCACAGAACGGGACTACAGAGTAAACAGCACCCCGACCGAAGCTCAGCATCAGCAGCCGGAGTGGTTGCCTGACTTTGGCGACCAAACTTTACAAGATAGGCTGCAGCTGACTTCTTCGACGATGAGCTGTTCTCGGTTGCTCTCCCCGCCGTCTGGGTGACCTGACTTGAGGGAAGGGGATTCGGGCAGACATATTGAAGATGCCCGCTCTTGCCGCATCGCTTGCACATCGCAGACTTAGCACCTAATGGGCAATCCTTCGTAGAATATCCCAGACCACACACACCACAGCAGCGGTTCATGCCGGCTGGACGTGCAGCCTAGCAGATCTTTCATGTATGACCCGGCTGTAGACATCGACTGCACGTTCCGCTGAATTGTGCAGGGTTGATACCGCTCTTAGAACTCTCACCTCTCGGACCCGACGATTGTCCCTGCTTCAATCCTGCCGAATTTTCTCCGGCTCAACATCAACTACCATTATTTTATGGTCAGCTGCAACTTCAACTCCAACAGGAGTCTATCAATTCTCTGGAGATGCTAGCTGCTACTACCACTATCGAGTCTCTTCGATTTTGGTGCGCTAAGAAATGCCTGCTTCTCTTCACGGATAACAGTGCATGCCAGTATCTTATACTACGGGGCTCCAGTCCTCCGGAAAGATTGAATACCATGGCAGGAGAATTTTGTCGTCGCCTTACTGATCTTCAGATTTATCATTTCTTCGTAGCTCATGTTCCCTCTGCCTTGAACCCAGCGGATACTCTATCACGTGGCGAATGCCCCTACACCAACTGCGGCTATCCACATGACCATCAAATTACCATCTTGGTGGTCCACTGCCTCTCAACGCATCTCCGTTACTACAAACGCGTCATTGAGCACTTATTGACCTATTTTCACTCCTTATGCTACACCCCCCCCCCTTTCGTCTCGACTCTTCACGGGTTGTGCTCAGGCATCTCAACCCCCTAGGCAGGCTACATTCTCTTCCCATTGACAACGACTCAGCTCGTCATTACCACCGTTATCACTAATATTATTCGCCAACCATCAAAGTTATTGGATGCTATGCACACGGGTGCCAACTCTTTATCCCTCTTCCAGGAATGGATCCCATCTGTCCCTCGCCCACGAAGAACGTCTCTGAAGATCTGCATCGTTCACCAGCACCCTCACTACCGAGCCTCCCTGTTAGCTAGCGGCTCACCCTTCCATACAGAAGCACAACAACACCTAGTCAAGGGCAGCCTACAATCTGCTACTTGGCGCTCATACAGATGCGCACTGAAGGTTAATCTTCTTTGGAGCTGGAATACATTTCCTTCTACGCCAGCCATCCCCGCCTCCCCGGAGAGGATTCGGGCCTTCCTTGCGACCAGACTTTCCCACGTCAGGTGTTTACCTGACGCAAACCTGAGTGCAAACCGAGATACAATGCACATGCCGCGAGATCCTCTGCTTGTGAGGCCCTCTGCAATAGCGCATTCTTCGCCCTGGGTCCACTCTACAAGGCCAGTGGGCCACAAACACAAGCTTTAGGTGGGACGCACCCCCGACCCGCGAACTGTGTTGTCCGGCCCTGAGTTCGGAAAATCTGGTGTAGCGGTAGAATCGCAGGCCGGCATCCGAAAGGTCCCCGGTTCAAACCCGCGCTTGCTATTTCTCTGCATTTATTTTCGCGCAATTGCATGTAGTTCTCAGTTCACGGATTAAAATGATGCACTACGCTCGAGCCACAAGGTCCATTTGTTAGTACAAGGGGTGAAACACTAACAGTCAAACCCGAGACCCGGACGGTGGAACGCCTTGTAAATATCTGATCGTATTGTGACAGTCGAAGTCGCCGATTTCGACTCGCGAGTCTTGCGACGCAAGACGTAGCTGTCACTTGGGTATCCAGATTACCCGAGCTCCCACTGAGAGCCTGTCAGATATTCCAAGCTTCGGATATCAGCGCAGCATCCCGGGTGGGCTGGGATTTTTTCTAGACAAGCGTAGACTAACACGTGAGCCAACGGCAAGCCTATCTTGTCGAGCACGTTATAGCGCAATCGATTTACGGCGCGCTCTGCTGGCCGAGGCGCGCACAAGACCCTTGGGCGCGAGCTACCACATTTTACCGCGCCAATCACGTTCGCGATTACCTTGCTTTAGTGCTGCGTTCGCTTTCTCCCTTTTACATGTATGAGCTTTCGGTGTATGAGTATTCTGTGTATGAGTAGTTGGTGTACGGGTATTTCGTGTACGAGTCGCAAGATGCAGGAGTATTCGAAACCTGAGTCGAAAATGTACGAGTATTCGGTGCACGAGTCGTGAACGGGTGAATATCATATCGTACAGTGTCAACTGGTGCGCAGCTGAAGTGGCACAAGAATAATTCGTACCACCGACTTCCATCCTGGGACATATGGTACAGTTGCAACTCGTACAGTGTCAAGTGGCACAGTTGCAACTCATTATGTGTCTTATGGTGCAGTGCCCGTTCGGGTGAGTGACAACTGGTACAGTGACAACTGGTACACCCCCGGATATATATCAACCTTGAGGGAGGGACGGGTGGGTCAAAAACATCGACAGGACACCCGGCACTACCGTGCCAGACGCTGACCTCTCACGATGAACGGCTCGGTGACGTACACCGCCCCGCACGCATACACACGATTGTCTCCTGCGGCGGACTACCGTGGATTTTCCTTCGACACACAGAGTGTATCGATTACTAAAATCCCGGCTCTTCGTCCGCGACCTCGCGTTTAAAAAATTTCCCAGGTGTACGAAAAGTACGACAATTTGATGTACGAAATAGTACTGTACGAGTTTCAACTGTAAGAGTCGGAACTGTACGACTTATCACTGTACGTACTGGACGTGTACCACTGGATACTGTACGGATCGTCAGTGTACGGGTTATCAGTGTATGGGCTGAAACTGTACCGCTGGATACTGTACGAGTCGTCAGTGTATGGCCCAAGACTGTACGTGTGGAAACTGTATGGATCAGGCTTGTACGAGTGTAATTTCTACGAGTTGTCACTGTACTGAACGATCCTCACCGGCCAGTTCATCTTGTTGCAGTTAGTACAGTGTCGTTTCGTACCGTGTCGAACCGTTCAGTTGCCGCAGGTACAGTTGCAACCGATACAGTGTCGGATCGTACAGTTGCTTCAGGTACAGGTACGGTATATAGAAAGCAAAATAACCTCAGGGGAATTCACTAGACACCAGTTAAACGCAGAAGTAATTGTGAGAAGCGTGGGTAACATTGAGTTGTTGTGGACGAGCCGCCCGTTCAATCTTGAGAGCCGATGACCCGGTTGGCCGAACATGGCGGTCTCAAACAACATTGGACGGGGACCCCAGGGGAGCAGCGTGCGAGTCAAGTGTTTTGATTTCATCTGCAGCACGCGGTCTGTCGGCAGTTTTGTGCGCAGTCATTCTTTTTTTCTTCAGGACGGGCGATAAATGCGGCACCGTACAGCTTCTTCTTGACTGCCGCAGAAAGGCATGGTATCACTACACTTCACCGCCTCGGTCACTCTACTCGGGCGATTAGCCAGCTCATCGGGCGAAGCCAGAGTTTGGTGTCGCGGGTTTGTCGAAGTCAGTCTACTCGTCGAGGAGCGCAGAAAGCCAGAGTCCGACGGAACAGTACATTAGGCCGTCCACACATTCTCTCTGAGAGGGAGCGGCGAGCACTGTTGAGATCGTTTAATGCGGCCAAACATCGGCAGCCACATATCACCGCAAAAGCCTTCTACAACTGCATCAATGCACCGATATCGTACGACACTTTTCTGCGGCTCGTCAGAAGCAGCTCCTGGAAATGCCGGAAGAGAGTCCGCCGAGTTTTGCCCAAACACGCGATAAAGCGGCCCGACTAAAATAAGCACGTGATATTCTGAAGCGGTGCGGCGGGAAGCGGTCCGAAGTGCTAAAATTCTTTCGTCACGGTGTTGGCTTATATCTTGATGGTGTATCGATAGGCTTCGACGAGCATGGTACCCGGGCCAGTGCCCGAGAACGAACCTGGACGCATCCAACGCTGGCTGCTGATACATTCAGAAGCTGCTTTTCATGCAGCTGTAAGGTGAAGATCGTGGCGATGACTGGATACGGCCAGCAATCAGATATCGTGAAGATTAGGGATAGTTCTGCAGCATCGTATTGCGGAGTGTTGCAGCGGGATGCTATTCCGAGGTTGCAGGAAAGATGCAGGGAAAACCACGATAACCGAAAGGTTATCATCGCGGATAATTTCGCGAGTCAAAAGACAAAAGCCTGTATGCAGGCTTTGGAGAGGGCAGGATGCGAATATGCTGCGTATCCGGTACGCAGCCCTGACATCAACCCGATTGAAAATGCGTTCAGTGTATTGAAAGGCCGCCCTCGTGCCGAAGCGACGGCTAGCCATCCGTGTACAACGGAAGCCGACTTTATTGAGCCAGTCCGCCGAATCTTCCGGTCTATTGATACCAACAGCTTAATAAATACGATGCCGAGAAGACTACAGGCCCTCCAGGCTACTCGTGGCGGTCTAATCGACTACTAGCCTTTGGTAACCCACCCGTAGCAATCTCTGGTCCATCACACATGGCGTGTATTTGTCTCTTAGGTTCTTATTCCGCCAGCTCGTCGGCTGTCTCGTTCCGCCAGCTTATTCTGTGCCTACGACGCAGCTTGTCGGGGTAGCAGATGTCCCCAAAGATTGACGCTTATCGTCTTTAAAGGGTGTCATAGCACGAGGTACGTCAGGTCTTCCATCGGATGTGCTGTCCAAACTCTTTCAGCATTTCAGGCCTTTCTTTTCAGTCACTCGGACTCGTGACCCATCGTGTTACTCTATTCCGTGAATGGCGTCCTATCGGTGTTATCTCTCGATACAGCGTGAATATAGGTACCCAACTACCATCAATCGCTGTGGATGAGAAGTACTCTGTATGTTTCTAAGATAAATTGTTGCGTTTTATTTGTAATAGTAATATAGCAGGGGGTCGATAAGAGCCGTGTGATATACTTCCCGAGTGCAGCTCTCTCATCAATTGGAGGGCAGTGTGTTTCATGATCAGCGAATTGTATAAACGCTTCCGCAACGCAAAATGGACCTATTTTTCCTTCTTGCTGTTTGCACTCATCGACCCGTGAAGGGATTGTACGCCCAGACCGTTTCGCCCGAATTGATCAATTGATCGATCGAACAACTGAAAATCTGTAGAATATAAAAATATATCTATATAATAATTAGCTGATCATTCGATCAAAATATCAGATTTTTCGTCGCAATGGAGTATCTCGACATCGAAGCGGTCGCCTCTTCACCGAGTCAGCCGCCAAGCGGCGCTGCGGGGCCGGAAGATACTGCATCCATTGAGAACTTCATAATTCCGGACAGTAGCCAGGTTACCATTTTTTCTAGTCGGGAAGCACGCACACGTGCTAGAGACGTACGCATTCTGCGACGTGTCAGACTCAGCAATATGGCTCATCTGGCTTCAATATCCCAAATGATGCTCCGTTGCGAGCGTCACCGCACTACTCTTGCTTCTATCTAATAAATGGTCTCACCCATGCGATGGCAGTGAATCACTGCTGGCAGCAGCAGCCGCAGCAGTCCGCTGCGGCCAGAACTGGATTTGACCAAAGCAGACTTCGGCAAGGTCATTCGAGAAGCCTTCAAAGAGCATGACGTGCCCTCACTTTACTTTTGCGTCGCCAGCGAAAAGCATTCCGACTCCAACACTCACTATCACGCCGCAACCAGATCTTCTCGTTGGCACCGCTGGAGAAGAATAGCGCGCTGGTTGTTGCGCCACCGTGTTGCCGTCAGCTTCAAGGCTTTCAAATCATATCTCGCCTCGTACAAATACTGCGTCAAAAGAGATGTTGCTCCCTCCTTGAGCGAGGGTCATCCGCCGTATCCCTCGGAACCTGTACAGCGGGAGCTGCGCATCGTCGACGAGGAACAGGAAGCTGGTGAAGCTTGCAAAATCCGTCGCCTGAGCGATATTGCGGGGTGGGTGGTGAGCAGAAAACTGAAGACGGAGCGGGAGTTTCTGGCCGCGGCCAGCAAAGAAAAGAACCTGAAGAGCTTTATTCTGGATCACCGAGATACACCGGGTACTATGCTCAAGAGGATATGGGGGATGGAGCCGCGGAGCCTGATCTGATAGGAGCATCCAAATCGAGGATGCAAATTTTGGAGGAGACAGCCGATTCCAGTGTATGTGCGTGCAACGGCGTCACCTCCAGTGATATCGAGACTATTCTGACCAGGAATGAAGTGCCGGTCCACTCATTCGTTCGCGCCATCAGGCGCACGCTCATCAATGGTCGCAGCAGAAACCACAACCTGATGTTGGCGGGGCCCTCAGCCTGTGGTAAAAGCTACTTGACTAAACATATCCCCGTTTTGTTCAAGGCTGTCGGGCTGTCGTCCGCCCGCTATCCGCTGGCTATCCTGGACGAGTGCAAGCCTGAGATATTTCTATTGGACGACTTCAGAGTTTACCAGCAGCAGGCCGGTTTCGCTATATCAGATTGCCTCTGTTTTCTGGAAGGCAAGACTCCGTTCGTGGTGCCTCTCCCTAAGACCTCTAATAGGGCTGACGTACTTTACTATGATGATGCTCCGGTGATTGCAACTGTCCCGGAGCCTTTCAGCTGTTCAGCTCATCTCAGGAAGAAAATCGCATGCTGAATGAACGTTTTGCGTGGATAACGTTGATCAATGCAATAAAGTTCCCGTCTACTCGCATGCCAAGCGACAGCTGTGTTAGGAAAGAGATGAGATTGAGCTCCTAACACAATAGGTTGAGAATAAGTGCAATCATATCGTACTGAAGCATAAGCATCCTTCGAGGCATCATGAGATATTAACATCCTCTCAGTTGATGAATAGAGTGGAACCTCAGCTGGGATGAAGTTCCATGCGGTGGCAGGTGCTTCTAGATGTTGATTTACCATTCTTGTGGTGGAGGTAGACAAAGGCACATCCCAGTCTTCAGCTTCTTGACCTGAAAGTTTACGGACTATGTCGGCATGACCTCGTGCTTGTACTCCAGGAATTGACTCGCACAACCGCAGATATTTACCAGCTTCTGAGAATGCTTGACGTTTTGTTGTGATGGGCTTGTAGTCGATGTTGGGAACTTTTACCAGTAGCTGAGAGCCGTCCCATTTACAATCACAGCCAAGCCAACGAGACCATGAATCACCACTCCACGAGTTCATCTTATTGGGTGGCACATCAAAGCCGCAAAGGTCAAGAATGTATAGTAAATCCTTCTCGAACTTAACTAGGTCGTCATATAATCCTATAGCTACTATGTCATCCATGACGGGACGCACTTGGGTCGTTTTCAATGCACTAGTAGCTACCACTGGAAATGAATGCATCATGCGGCTTCTTGTCATCATAAGGCTGCCACCATCTTCGAGAGGCGTACTTATCCAGCTCCTTGAACCAAAGGTCTCGTTGCTCATCACTCAACTGAGCAAGAAGATGGTCGGGCGTCCAAGATTTATTAGCCTTCTTAGGATCTTTATAGGGCCAATCGAAGATGAACCGGTACTGCTGACTTGGGGTGTCTCGAACTTGGTCTTCTCAGTCTTCAATTATTCGAAGCATAACGATAATCAGAAGCATTAGGCACTGGCTGTCATCCAGAGTCTGATAATCTCTTCAAGGATTCTTCGATGCTTTTGAAAGACGTGACAGCAGGTTCAATATTGGATTTAAGAGGGATAGGCGAGAGACTATCTGAGGATACTTCTTGTTCAGATGAGTCAAATAATGCCATATGATATGGCCCATACCATCATCAGCAACAGAACTCAGGATGCTATAATTCAACGATAGACCATTGCGTTCTATGACATCAGAACCAATGATCTGCACGTGTGCAAAATCATTAATGGCAACAGACTGATGCGATCGAGAGCCACCAGATTCGCTTACTGGCAGACTCGACACATCGCGAACATCAGAGTTATCGCGTCCAGCAGAAGCCAGCTGGACGTTATCATTAACATTAAAAGCATCCTGAAGCTTTGACTGTAGATCACCAACATCATTGGAAGTGCCGTAATGATACTCTATCTGAGTACCGATCACTCCCAGAACAGACCTTCCTAGAATAGCATCATAGCTAAGCTCATCTACTACCAACAAGGGCAATATGAAGACCTTATTGGCAATACAACACTGTAGTAATACTTCTTTCTCAATATTCTTCTTACTACCATCAGCATAAATAGCTGAGACGTTGCGAATAGGATAAATACGTAACTTGTATCCCTTCTCGATTTATCTACTATCGACGATTTAATAAAAGCCGCTGAAGAGCCACTATCAACCAAGCCATAGATACTAATATCTTCGATAGTAATGGGGCATAAATTCGGCTTCGTAGATAATTTTACTGACCACGCATCAGCTGCTTGCTGATCATCAACATTGAGAACATCAACTGCATGAGCATCAGCTATGGAGTCTTGCGATATTTTCAATGCATACTCCTGGACTTGAGATTCCTCTTTCTTCACATCAGCAGCAGCGGGGGTTTTCGCCGCAAACTTCGCATTTGATTGAGAAATAAGGTTAGGGCATACATAGATCAAATGACCATGCTTACCACATGCCACACATTTCGGACAATTATCATTTCGGCCGTTTGGGGACAATTAGTTGCTTGATGACTGCGGATACCGCAAATATGACATCTATTAGCATAATCACCAAACTTAGCACGACAATTTTTCATCATATGACCAACCTTCAGACATCGAGAACATTTTAGTTGTAGCTTCTCAGACGAACCATCAGTAGCTGGATAAGGTTTCTTGTCCAACTTCTTGTTGTACTTCTCCTGAGTAGGCTCCTTTTGGTTGAGGTCCTCTTCATGATGCTCGGCATATCTTCGTAGCGTAGTATAGTCCATAATCTTGAACTCGGGGCCAACATATCGGCCCATCTGTCGATGTAGTTGAGAGTTCATCCCAGCTCTCAATCGCACAGCTCGGTCGGTTTCTGATAAATCATGATAACCAGGGGACTTCAACAGCTGAGCATATCTAAACGAGCGCAGAAATCCACGACACTCTCATCACTTTGCTGCTTCAATTCTTCCCATCTAGATATGGATTCGCTCATAGAAAAAATATCAGCGTATTTACCGTCCAAATATTTCCAGATCGACTCCAGACATACAGAGGCAGAGTCACCCGGCTGAACCAACTCCTCAATTTCTCCACGAAGAGCTCCACCCAGGTTTCTTATTAAGAAATATTGCAGCGCCCTATCAGGTAGACCATACACAACTGCAGCCTTCTGGATACGAGCCTTGAATGCCGGATAAGGAATCTTCTTACTGGGGCCCTTCCACTGTTCACCAAAGGATAATGGAAGCTCCGACCATAATCTGAACATCGCCTTCTCATTTTTATCTGACCCTGAAGACCGCTCTAGCGGCAAATTGTTCTGTGCACGCATGCGCACAGACGAGGATGCCGCATCCGCCTCTTCCTCCTTAAGCTTGAGGAAAGACACGGGCGCCTGGTTCAGGTCAGCAGTGCGATCCTTATGCCAAGTAGTGGTTGGATGTTTCATAGCCGAAACCTGCTTCGCGACGTTCAGGCTCAAGGAGAGTCTCCTTAGGAGACCACCCAATCACGTTCGACACCTTCCAATATCGCACCATACTTGACGGCCGCAATAACCGTAGTAGCAACAACTACAACATCTTTTTTAGACGCGGCGTCCCAACGCTGTAGCTTATTGCGAATGGCAGATACAAGCTTATTGAAAGCGTCACGATCAGAACATTCAAGGTGGAGCTTCTGAAACTCCAAAGTGAGATCGACCCTATCAATAGCTTTGGCTTCAATCTTCTCGTACTTAAATTGCCCCAGAACGGATCCTGCATCGGGTACCATAATGTAAAGTTAGGTTCGTAGTACTAGCGTATACGTAACAAAGGTGTGCTAAGCCCCTGATGTGATAACTCAACGTAGGCCAAATAGTCGCCAGATAATGCTCATACTCGGAGCCTGCTGCGCAGATATAGTGTAATGCTCTTGTGTTAGCTGTGATGATACAGATATCTTAGCTTAGCTCACTTATAGCCTACTACACTGTTCCATTACCACTTATCTTATCTTCTATATACTTGTTACCTATTATCCTTGGGTATTGAGTTCCCAATTACATTTGGTAGCAGCTCCTTGTCAAAAAGTCTATTGAACGTCCCCGCCCTCTTTGTACACCGTTTACTGATACTTCTTATTACGCTTGGATAAGAATGGCAACACCTTCACGATATACAGCTTTACCCCCGGTTTATGACGGTGATTCGAGTTTTGCCGCTTGGGAGAAGCGCTTTCGGTTATGCGCGCGCGCCGATGCTTGGTCAGACGCAGACGCTTTGTTAAAATTAACGACTCTACTTTCAGATAGTGCGTTATCTACATGGATTGGTCTACCCGCGTCTGATGTTGCGACGTTGGATTCTGCTATGAGAGCTCTTAAGGAGGAACTTTCACCTGAGGCTTTTGTGAGTTTTGACCTGTTTCAAACGAGACAGTGGAATGAACAAACTGAGTCCTTAGATGATTATGGTTTTGCCCTAGGCACCCTCTTGGATCAAAATGGTTTGAATCTGCCTACTGGTGCACGTGAGTCCTTGCTGATATGTCGGATTATATCTGGTTTACCTGCCTCGTTACAGAAAGGTATGAGGAAGTCAAGGGATACTGCTACAAGCTTCAAGCAAGTAGTTCGATATGCTAAAAGACTGTATACTATACAGTTGGCAACTCGTGAAGCTGAGCCTTTGCAGGTTAATCTACCAACTTCGTCGGTGCCCCTTCCTTCTGCTACTGCTGCCCCTGTTGCTTCTGCAGCTGATCAAAGTGATAAAAGTGCTCCGTCAGTACAAGCATTGAATGGTTAAAATGGTTCTAATGATACGTCCATTAATGCTATTTCTAACCTAGCTAATGCCATGATTAGTTTTATCAATGAGAAATCGCGGCGGCGCTCTGGAAATGGGTATGGTAATCGTAATCAAGCTCGTAATGGCCAACTTCGTTGTGATTTTTGTGGTATACCAGGCCATAAGTGGCGCAATTGTAGGAAGCTTCAAGCTTCATTGCGTAATGGTTCGGGCTCTCAAGATCGTTTTGGTTCTGGCCGTCCCAACAACGGTAATGGGTATCGTGAGAGAACCTACCAAAATTCATCTCCATATAATGTACAACTTCAACAACCAGGATCTTCTGTTAACTATGTTCCAGTTGCAGTGCCGCAATCATCCTATGCTCCTGCCCCGTTCTCTTCCTCGGCCCAACCATATGGCCCTGCTATGCCTCCTACCACACCTGGTATGTCATTACGTCACAGGGAAACGGAAATGGGACTACTCCTGTGGAGGAAGAAGTGGCCCCCAATGTAATGTTCCTCCAGAAGAATGGTCAGGAGACTCATTAGTGGGATCTATCGGCAATGAGTGTGGTCATGATATTATTTCTTTCCCTTGTAAAATTAGGGGTAAATCGATTGATCTTATAATCGATACTGGTTCCCCTTATAACCTTATATCTGCGGCGTTTTATGCTTCTTTGGGTGTGGACTTGCCCGTTAGCCGCGATCTTTATTGCATTCAGCAAGTGGTCATGATATTAAAGTTACTGGTTTTGTTATTTTGCCGCTGTCTATTCCTGCGGGTTCGTATTCTGGTTTCATAAGAGAGACTTTCTTGATTGTGGATAATTTGGTCTCGGTATCTATACTTGCTGGTCGTCATTTCCTACGAGACGCGTGTGCTACTATTGATTTTGGTGGGAATTACCCGGTCCTTCGTATACGAGGATTATCTGTTATACCATTACATAGAGGCCTTCCATCTGGTGACCGTACTGTATCTTTAACTGCTTCGTCTGTTGCTCGAAGCTCTTCTTCTGCTCCCGTGGTTGGAGTAGCTAGACCTTCGCCATCTCCCGTGGCTGCAGTGGCACGGTCGCCTTTGCCACCTCCCGTGGCTGGAGTGGCTCGGTCGTCTTCGCCGTCTCTTGTGACGCGTTCTTATACTCATGGTGTCGATGACAAAGGTTTGCCCCCAAGTGCCTCAGTTTTACCTCCATCTACTGATGCTATCCGTAATTACCCTGTATCGTCGCGGTCTCCGACTTCGACAGCATTACCGCCTACTGCGAAGACTCTACCGAGGAATAGACGAGTCCTCAGGGTGGTTAAAGATGAAGGCTGGATAACGTTGTATATCACTGAGGACGTGAAGACGAAACAGGTTGGTTATACAGCTGAGATCATGCCCAATGTCGTGCCTCCTATCGGTCACAACGCCTTTTCTCGATTCTCGGCTCTTCATAGCAATATGGTTAGGGCTAACACCGCGGAGTGGCCTGCTAGTGATAGTATATGGCGCAATCGGATGTGCGATGGTAAACTACGCCCTCTTACAGCAAGTGTATCTTCTTCGGTGGTATCGGTACAAAATTCTTACGTGGTGAGAGGAAAAAGGTATCGAGTCGTATTGACGGCTGTCTATCCTAATCGGTATATCGACTCTCAGTGCAAGGCCCTAAGCTTCCCTCTAGAAAAAATTGAGGATATTATTGTTGGTATGAGAGCGTACCGATCCCATTGTATATTAGATATTAAGGATGCCTTTTTAGGCATTTCCTTAGGTAGTGTATTAAGTTCTATTACTACTGTACAAGTCGTATTCAGTGATGGCACGAGAACTCTCTGTAAATTTTTATTCCTTCCGTATGGACTAGCGTTGAGTCCATGGTGTTTAGAAACGGCAGTGCGAGACTGCCTCGCTTACTTTTGAAACACTGTGCTCCGCTCCTCCAGGGTGTTTTTAACATCCTATATGGATGATATACTCCTCTGCTGCCGCTCTGCTGCACACACACTGATGTTACAGCTCCGGCAACTCCTCTGTCAGAGAGGATTTGAGGTGAGACCAGAGAAAATTATGGATATTGATCGTATTACTACTACTGCTGTTCTTGGTATTGCCATCTTCACGGGTCTGAACTCAGGAGTGAAGTGGCTCTCTGTAGGTGCCGAGAAAAATCAGCGATGGAAAACTGTCTTACTCGACGCCAAGAAGTCTGCCGACTCTCATCACCTGACGTTCAGTGATGTTGCTCGTTTGATTGGTGTGATCCCGAAGATGCCTGTATATAGTGCATGGTTGCGAACTTTCGCTAATAGAGTACAATCCACCTGTTCTTCTTCAATGCCATCTACTGCTAAGTCATCGCGCTCAGCTCAGTTGGATCCTCATTTAGTTGCGCTAGTACTGCGTTTTATCGATTTCGCAACCACATGTAAACCTTGCAAGTTCCCGTTATATATATCTCCTTCTATAGTTCTTCGCATCTATACAGACGCCAGTGAATATTGTATGGGATTCACCATTCAGCAAAACGATGTTGTGGTATATTCTGAGAATTATTTGTTTCCACTTAAGCACATTCCCCTTAATATCTCGTATAAGGAAATGATGTGCATTCGCTTTGCTTTCTCTAGTATTAGTAAGCTTCAGTGCCTTACTCGTGATAAGTATTCTGTAGACTTATTCAGTGATTCTGCTCTGTGTGTATCCATTATTAAAAACGGCCGTATTCATGGTATTCCTCAGGCCTATTCCCATTATTCCTATTGTCTGATATCGATCTCTTCCACATCTATCTTGTGAAGGGAAAGTTTAATCCTGATGCTCTCACGAGGCATGATTTCCTCACTTACTTGGTAACCCACTTCTACGACCCCGACGCCTTCTTTGACGAATATAAGGAGAATGACGATAATCGAGTTGGTCCATCATCATCATCATCATCATCATCATCATCATCATCATCATCATCATCACCATCATCGTCGTCTGCTGACCATGTCACTTCCACTACAGCGCCAAAAGCTGATACTTCGGTCTTATTTATTGATGACTTACCGGCAACCTGCAAAAGCCCTATTAGCTTGGAAGAGTTGCGCTCGGCTCAGAAAGCTGACTCTACTACACCACAAGAGCATGCTGGAAGCTATTAAGGCTAGCTGCTATTGGCCGAGGTTGGAAGATGATGTGAACTTTTGGACGGAAAGCTGTTCCGTTTGTCAGGCTTTTCGACGAGCTACCCCTGATAATGCTCGATTGAACAGTATGCTGGCTACTCGTCCCTTGGAAGTGATAAGTATGAACTACTTATCCGTCGATGGTCGATGAATTCTCACTATTCAAGATGTGTTTTCGAAGTACATTACATGCTTCGTATTATCACAGGGTGAACAGCCATCGGGTTCCACTACAATAAGATCATTGTTGGTATATTTTTCCAACTTTGGGGTGGCACCTAGAGTTTATTGTGACAATGGATCACATTTCAAAACTCGCCAAGTGGTGAATTTTTTGTCCAGATTCAACTGTACTATGTTCCACAGTCCTCCATATTCTCCAGCGTCACATGGTGCCATTGAGAAGGTTAACTCTATTGTACTGAACCTCATCCGAAAGTCCGGGTTAAAGCTTTGGTATGCGTTCTTGCCACTGCTCTTGTTATCTGCTCTTTGGCTGGGTGTGGTATTACAATCCGGTGAGATCCTCAAAACTTTCGTCTAAGTGGCTCGGCCCTTTTTGGTGTACTGGTCTCTCTCCGCAGTCTTCTAGGTTGGTCACTCTTCTGAATGGTATTGGTAAACCATTTGTGGCTCATCGTAATCAGATTCGCCCCGTGATTGTTATGCCCCGTATTTCACAGACACCTACTACAGTGCCGTCTCCGTTGTCGGTTACACATTCGCCTTCTACGACATCATCTGCTGCAGCGGTTTCCCGCAGCCAGACTACTGTTGACCTTCATACACCCTGTACATGGGTGGACGACACCAGCTCTGATGACTACTTGCCCGCGAGAGTTGAGGAACGAAATTATCAACCACAAGGTGAATTGGATGTTGCTCAACATGACCACGATGCTGCTGAGCATCCAGTTGCTGAGCATCCTGCTGTTGAGCATGCCGCCCTTGAGCATGATGATGTTGTAGCTGATGATGACGACTTTCATTGGAACCTTTCTGATTATACCGATGTTGATGCTGTCTCCCAATCTACTCCTTCCAATCGCGATGAGAATGTTCGCATTTCTCGCGTGTCTGGTAGAGTGATTCGCACGCCTGATCGTTATTCGCATTAACTCTTTCTCTCGAACGTCGAGAGTGGAAATACTGTAATGCTCTTGTGTTAGCTGTGATGATACAGATATCTTAGCTTAGCTCACTTATAGCCTACTACACTGTTTCATTACCACTTATCTTATCTTCTATATACTTGTTGCCTATTATCCTTGGGTATTGAGTTCCCAATTAAGTAATCGATACACCCCGTGTGTCGAAGGAAAATCCACGGTAGTCCGCCGCAGGAGACAATCGTGTGTATGCGTGCGGGGCGGTGTACGTCACCGAGCCGTTCATCGTGAGAGGTCAGCGTCTGGCACGGTAGTGCCGGGTCACCCGGCCCGGGTGTCCTGGCGATGTTTTTGACCTACGTCGCTCCGGACACGAGCTTGGTTTGCAGCTCCCGCCAGGTTGAGTTCACCTTGCTCCGCCGCCCTCTCCTCCTTGGGGCTCTCCCTCACCTGCGGTCTCTCACGACTCTCGGGACTCTCACGCTCCCATTCGGTACACTCTGCCTCCCTCCTATCGTGCTACCCCCCTCACCTGCAGTCTCTCACGACTCTCGGGACTCTCCCGCTCCCATTTGGCACACTCTGCCTCCCTCCTGTCGTGCTACCCGCCTCCCGCCAGTACGAACGCCGGGGGTACACACGCCACTTCTTCCCAGTGTGCCTCCTCAGCTTCGCCTCGGGACGGCTTGTCCGCTGGGTTTGCTTCTGAGGCTACTCGGGAGAAATGGATTCTTCAACTGCCGAGTTGGTGTCGGACACTCTGTTGTCGGCTGCGCTGTAGACTTCCTGCTCCCTTTCTCTTAGAATGGGCGTCCTAGACAGTTTCTATAACGCGCCGAGCTGGGCCTCCGACTCCCTTTGCGGTTGAGTCTCGCCTTGCTCCACTGCCTCCGTCACTCCTTGCGCCTTGCCCAGGGGTCGTGCCTTGCACACTTCCTCTCCCCCTCGTGCCTTGCCAGTGGCACGCTGTCACGTTCACGGTTCTCGTGCGTGCTCCTCTCCCCGGCGCGTGTCCCCTGGGCCAGGATCCCTGGCGCCTCCGCCCGTACTCGAGGCTGGGACTGCTCCTTGCTCCGTTCACCTAGGGGTCGTGCCTTGCACACTACCCCGCTCCCTCGTGCTTTGCCAGCGGCCCGCTGTCACGTTCACGCGCCACTCTGGCTTCCCTCCCCCCTCGTGCACGATCCGTGCTCTCCTCCTCGCTGCTTGTTTCTTGGCGCCTCCGTCTGTACTCGACTCGACTAACTCGAGGCGTGGACCGCCGTCACGGCGGCGCCGTACCTCATGCTACGGGTCTCTGTGACTCGCCAGATCCCAACGTTCCCAGTGTTGTGCCAACACTCTCTGCTCGTTGTGGGAACTTCCTTGGCGCCGTGTTATAGTCTGTTCTCCTGCAACTTCCCAGCTGACCACCACCTGTAGCGACACGCAGGTTCTGTGCCGGACCGGACTTGCGGTTCCCGGGCTCCCTCGCTTGGCCTTGAGCGCCTTATCGGCTGCTCGGTTTATCGGCGGGGGATCCCGACACGCCGTGGTTCTCTCCTTCCCTGCCTACTCCACTACTACACGTCTGCTTCGGCCTAGTTGCTCCCTGAGGGACGTTCCCTCTTAGAGGGACTACTCCTTCCCGGGGCCCCCACGCTCGGGGGTTCGTAGTGCCACCTTATTACACGCCTCTACGCCTTTCGTGGCACATGCTTCCTCTCTTGCGGTCTTGAATATCCCTTCGAGGGGGCATCGGCCGCATTAGCTCCGCTTGTTACTCTACTCACGTACACCTTCAGCGGCTTTGCCGCTATCTTATCCCCGACCCTTCCCAGTGGGCTAGTGGGTGGCACCCTCTATCGGATAGAGTCTATCCGATTCGTGTCTACTAGCTGGCCTACTCTATTTTTCTAAATTTTCGCGCTCTCGCGCCCGTTAGTGCCACTCTACTTCCTCCCTGGTAAGGGAGTCCCCGCACATAGGTTCGAACCTGCGATCTTCTGATCGAGAGTCCGCTACCTTAACCACCATACCACTCACACTAATAAACTTTTTCTCACAGAGTGGCGCGAACAGTTCGCTCCCTATAGACAATATAACTTCCTTCGCTCCGTCATTGCACCCAGCGCGCGGCCCAAAAATGCGACTCAGCAAGCATAGTGTACGAGTCGTGCTCGTGTACGAGTTGTCAGTGTATGAGATTCACGTGTACGAACTTTATGTGTACGACTTACTACATGAACGAGTATTATATGTACGAGTATCATGAGTACGAGGATTACGTGTACGAGTCTCAAGTGTATGAAATGACGATGTATGAATCCGATGAGTGAACGAGTACTCAGTGTACGAGCCGTGTACGAAGCGATAGTGTACGAGTTTTCGATGTACGAATCGTAATACACCCAACCCTAGTAGGGTTACCCTACTTTTCTGCCGCATCGGCTGCACCGACACATATCCGGCACTGCCGGGCCTGCTTTCCCGCTATATTCCTGCGGACCAAGGGTTGCCCGGGCTCTGGTTCCTCAAGTCTTTTGGGTTCGTCCTTCGCGCAGTTCGCATGGACCTTGGGTTTGCAGACTTGCCAGTCCACGCTGTGCCTACCCCAGAGTTGGTCCCTGTGTGTTCCGCAGTGTGGACAGCGAAGGTTTCCGCGATGGGCTGTTCGCTCGCTTCGAGTACCTGCGGCAGTCACTGCACACCGCGTCGGTCCTTTCCGCTCTACCCCAGTTCGTTGCCCGGCAGTGGTTCGGATCGCCTGAGGCAATTGGCCCGGCCATGTTGGCCCCACTGCACCTTGCACGGGTCAGGGCTCCCAGATTAGGGATGACTCACTGCTCTGCACCATGGCACCTGGGTGGACGGCCTTCATCCTGTGCATGATGGCGTCCTGCTCCATGGAAGCCTCCACTGATAGTGTCCTGCTCTTGCAGACTAGGGGAACGGATTACTCATTCGCTCTCAGCCTCAGAGCCAGAGGTAGGCTCCCGGTGGGTTCCCGCCCGCCCGCGAGTCGATCAGGCGGTCGAGGAGGTGAACTCCTGGAGTAACTCCAGGCTCCGCTGACCCGTTCAGCCACCGCGGCTACTCTGTCGCTTGTAGCGCCTGCGCGGACTCATTCTCCACTTACGTGACGCTAGTTGCGTCATGAGCTTCGGTGTCGTTATTGCCAGTGGCGACTCGCCACCATTTGTGTGTCCACTTTATACGCGTGCTTTGTGACAACTCCTTTGTCTCATACCAAAGGCTGTGGTCCACAACCACCATCTCTTTGCGTCACACAGTTCGTGGAGCTACGTGCCCATTCACGACGCTTTGAGTCGTCTACTTCGCCACTGACTCGTGCTGCTTCGGCAGTAGGCACGGCCTTCACAAGGCCTTCCCGGAGATTCTTCCTCGGTGGGTGTCGGGGTTGTACTAGCACCTCGCGCATACGGCCTCCCGACCAGCTTCTCCTCGGGGCCCCCGAGTCGGAGGATATCACAGCTGCTGTGATTGCTGCAATCAGCGTCTCCGATCTCCTTCTACGTTCGTCTCAACCCACGCGGTTCTACGCTTCAAAGCGTCGCGGTTACACCGTATCCACGGCACAGCACTCGGCAGGCACTCGTTAATCTCGCTAGTCAGCGGCTCCTCTATCCAATCGTGCGCGGGCTTTGTGCCGCAGTACTGACAGGGCACCTCTGCGCTCGCCACTTGACTATGCTACAGTTCCGATTCTCGGCGCGACATTTGCATCAACGCGCAACCTCACCAGTGCGGCGCTGGCAGTGCCTGCCTGGAGCCCCCAGTCAGTGTCTCCTCCAGTCTGGGGGCGACCTTGATCCATCGCGTTCCTGTGTATCCAGCAGCTTCGACAGAGCTATGCTTCACCTCAGCCTCAGGCGGCGGGGTTGCCCCATTCGGTTAGTTTGGCCGTTAAACCGGCACGAGTCCTGCAACGTCGTGGCCCTACCCTGTAGGACCTACAGCAGGTGTGCTTCACCCCGTGTGGAACTCGCGACGACGGGATTTCCCTCACTCGTAGCATTTTCTGAGCATGCAGTGCTGAACCAGACCACATTATGCCTTTTTCGTCGGAGCTCCGGGGCGCACCACAATGTCTTCACCATCATTTGGTCACGTTCCGTCATGTTCGTCCCCGTTCTATGTGCTTTCATGATGGGGCAGTTGAGCTCGGTCTCGACTCGATCGTACCGTTGGTTGGCGACCAATGGTCGCCAGGCAGAAGGGCCTTCTCCCCGGCCGTTCGATTCGCGACACGAGCTCTCTTCCCATGGGTGGCGCGGCGGCTTCGAGTCCCTTCAACGTTGCTATTAGCATAGGGCTACTCGTGTTAATCTCAGACCCCAGCAGCTCATGCGCATTCTTCAACCCCATCAAGTACGTTTTAGCGGTCCCAGCGTTCCCTATGTTAGCAATTCAGTACTGGATCTCCTGTAGATTGGCTGGCATCGGTGCCCGCATCCTCTTGTCGGCTTCAGTCAACTCGACCGTGAACCTGATCCACGACCGCACCCCCACCGCGTACGTCTTCGCCGTGGCTGGGTGGATACTGCGCGCTGCGACCGCCCACGCATCTTGCTTCAACCGTGCCACATCTCTGTCGCCCTCTCCTTTCCACCGCGGCACCGTGAGTTTAGCCCGCAATGTTCCTTCTTCTCCCCAGTCTTGCCATTTTGCCAGTAACCAGCCTAGCGTCGGTGGCTCATTCATCTCAATCTAACCTCAACTGCACAGCAGCCTCTTCTGCCCCTACTACGATGGGCATGGGAAGAGACCTCGTCGTCTCGAATCGATCTCAACGATGGGGGTCGCCTGGTAGAGTGTCTCCTCCCCGGCTGATCGATTCGCGACTTGAACTCTTTTTCCCATTGTATGGTACGCAAGGTCGCGGACGAAGAG
>JABANP010000489.1:0-39390 GCA_013115135.1 Perkinsus olseni
GACGACGACTGTTCTCACGCAAAGCTGAAAAGTGTTGCTCTCAACCCCCAAGGGTGTGGTTCGCAAGGGCTTGCTTTGCAGAGGAAGCGTGGGGGCAGCGACGAAGACCTGCCGAGTCCGAAGCGGAGCGGAGCTCCCATTAGAGAGGAGGCGATGGAGGGGGTCAGTAACTCAACAGCCTCTTTCTGCCGACGGCATTTTCTTTGCATCACTACGGCCTGTTGGTGACCTCTTAGGTGGCTCGCGATTACTCGGGGCCGCTCATCTCACAAAGTCGATGGTAGGTCCTCGAGGATTCCGGATCCCGATGCTTCACGTCGAGCGAGGACGAGCACGTCATTATCGAGACCGACCGACAGGACATCCACTCAAAGGGCGTGACGTTCTCGATTGCTTGCGCCGCAGCAGAAGAAGTCCGAGGCTTGGCGTAGGGTTAGCGGAACAGCCTCAGCCTAGCAGCAGTGCCCTCACTCAGGCGATGCAGCCCTGAGCTCATTGATCGGGCCGTCGCTATGGTGGGTAAATGCAACGGAATTGAGCCACCAGGTTCTTGGACCACAGAGACTAGGGAGAAGTTCCTGGTAAAGTATTTTTGTCGATACTCGACAACTCCTGCACCATGACCAGATGTCTGCCTCGATATTACTATCGCAATACGACTACCGCAGTTCTGTGTTTGTGCGCTTGATAGCACCGCTGAGAGATACACGTTCTCGAGTCTTCTCTCCTGCTTGAGCGCTCTACCACCTATGTTCTACCGCCTCGTTATCGTCCCTTTGATAGCTCTGACCCTTCTCTTCCGAGTGGATGGAGGAACGGTGAGTTCGATACTCAGTTAGCTTCGTGCTCGCCCCTCCTACGGAGCCAGCCGCCTCCTTCCTCAGGCCCCTCAGGATGTCGCAACCGTCTCTGAACCTGGGCAAAATTTGCCGCCTTCGGAAGTCGACGAACCGATCAGTATACTGAGAAAGAAGGTAGGCTGAATGAGTGCCAGCAAGTGGCACGCTCGGCTGCGACTGCCGTCATTTCAGGGAGGTGACGTGAAGAAGAAGAAGGGCGGAATCTCGTTTAATGTAGCATCACTCGGAAGAAGAGCGTTCTCGCGATGCCTAGCGACTGCTCGTGCAGTGGCGTGGTAGGCGTGATTCTGCGGACTTGTGACTTTCAGGAAACGGTCAGAGTGCGGCCCATAGAGCGTCTAGTGGTAAGGCTGATGTGGGTCATCTTTCTTTTCGCGAGTGCTGCGATCGCTGCCGCTCCGCTGGCCCTAGTCCTCTTCTGTTCAGTCTAGTGATGATGATGATGATGATGATGATAATTATTACGGAGAGGACGAATACGTCCCCCTCCAAGACGAGGAGTCCGATACGAGTGAAGGGGAGAGCTCGGATACCAACGAAGAGGAAGAGGTAAGACCCATGGCTTCAACCTTACGACGCCCGTCACCGACAAGAAGGCAGTTAACAGACTTGAGTTCATCCGTGCTTGGTGGTGTCCCCAAAGGTTATTCGACCTGCGCTATTGTCAACATCTCTCTCTTCATTCCTCAGAAGGATAAGGAGAAGGAGAGTGTTAAGCCGAAGGAGCCCGAGACGGTGAGTGGGCGAATTCCTGGGCCTCCGATAATGGCTCCCTACGTTCCCAGTCTGGACCGTGCCTTGGATACTTCCACCAACGGCGTTCATGTGCCTCACGCTCTTATCGATTGAATACACTTATTCGCTTCGTCTGGGATGTGATGAATCATCTCTCCTGCGATGTCTCCTGAGAGATCTTCCGAGTCGACACAGTATTTCCCGAGGGTGACTCTACCGTTAATATCTGTCCCTCAGCCCCCTCCGCCCCCTCCGTCTCTGCCGCCCTCGAAGAAGCCGGAAGCTGTTAAGATAACGGAGTCCTCCTTCTCTCGCTCTAATAGCCTGCCGCGGAACCGAGCTAGGTTCGAAGCGAACAAGTCCAATAACAAGGGGAGCGAACCTAGGGTAAGGGGCAAGTGGGACGGTATCCCATAGCAGCTCAGAGCGCCGATGGGCTCTCTTACATCCTGGCATCCTGCATGGCGTCATAAGAGAGTTGATAATGATACTTTTGGATGAGCCATACGATGGATCACTCGTCATGGCCTCTTCAAGGATACTGGTTTCCTTCCTCAGCAAGTCGGAACTGCTCCGAGTAAGTCCGAGGCACCAACGCCGGAGTCTAAGAAGGTGAGATTGTCATATCCCGGTCCCCGGTTTACCGGTCCCTTGTCGCTCCCCCCCCCTGCTCTGTGCCTGGTTATTACCTCCTACGGCCGTCCAGTGAGCCTTATGGAGGTTCGGGTGCCCACCGGTAGATCGCTTCATCGCCGTTTATCTCTCTTGCTTCGAATGCTCCTCCCTGGGCTCTCTCTCATGGACTCCGTGGACATGACGCTGCTGCTTTGGGCCCATTATTTCCGTTGTTCAGAAAAGCGGCGCCCCCCCGGTGAAAACACTGCCACCGTGGAATGGAAGCACCAGAGTTGGATCAACGATCGCTCACTTCGATAGTCTACCACGATCTCGATCTAAGATTGCGGCAACCAAGGTTTCAAAGGGGAACAAACCTGGGGTAAGCTGATTATTACTCAGTGATTCTGCGCTCCATGGGGGCCGATATGTAGTGCTCTCCGACGGTTAGTAGGTGGGCTTGTCTCTATTCTACCAGTTAGTTGCCTGTTATAACCCCTCCCTCGTTAGGGGACCGCGACTACGACGAGTGGCTCCGAGACGCCACAAAAGCCCAATACTGTAAGGCGGTGGTGGTGGAGCACCGCGGCGGTGCAGAGCGAATGTTCATTCCTCCGGGCTGGTGGTCTGTATCGGCTCTTCTTGCTCTGTATGATGGTCTTCGTGAGACCAAACTCATCAGTGCCTCGCCATTCCATGTGTCCTGGTTCTCTTGTTCCCCTCGTTCGCTCTTTCTCTGTGATTCGACCTAAAGATCCTTTTTGACGTTGCCATGATGTACTAAGTCTTGGGAATGACGAGAAGCTACCAATACAGAGCGCCGTCACCCCTAGCGGCTCAGTTGCCATTATACTGCATCTCGTCGGCGCACCGTCACCGGTCACTTTTGTTGTGTCAGCAACCTGTGTCCACGAAGACATCAGAAACTGCGGAGTCGCCGTTTTCTCGCGCCAATAGTCTGCCGCGAAATCGTATCAAGATGGCGTCGGCCAAGTCGCATACTTCTGGTGATGAATCTAAGAAGGTGAGGTGCGGGCGAGAAGGCGGGAGGCTCATTATCGCAGCACCACCATCGGCCCGATTCTATCAGGGTATTGCTACTAAGAAGGGAGTCGTCAAGCCGGAACTCCAGCAAGTTAAGCATAATCTGGGGGAGCTCAAGAAGACTTTGGAGGTGCTTGGAGCGGCTACGCTGAAGACCGCTGGTCGTCGTCGTGCAGCGTCCTCGCTTTCATTATCCTCCACGTTCGTTCATGCAGCGGGAGTTCACGTGGTCGCGGAAAGGGAGTGGTCGGTCACCCAGGGCATTGTCGTTGCTGTGTTTAGGAAGAAGATCAGACGAAGCCGGGAGAGCAGACCAAGGCAACGTCTACCACTGGAGGAGCCCCGTCTAGGAGTCCCTTTACTCGAGGGGTGAACCCACAGGTAGGGGAGCACGGCTAGCGTGGGGTCTTATAGATTGCCTGCCAGCTCGGTACCGAATGGACGGACGAGGATGGCCGCAAACAACGAAGCTTCCGTTCGTATCTCCACAAGCCGAGAGTGCCTCCTCAACAGCCGAAGGAGCCGAAGGAGATTCCCGTGGACGTAAGTCTACTCCGAAATCTTCTCAAGTCGCGTGAGGTACATTAGCATCGTCTGCGTCTGGTCATGTTGCTCTGCTTACGCCGCGTGTTTCAGACAACCCCTGGAGAGTCGCCACTGAGGAGGACGGGGAGTTTGGGCGTAAGGGAGGGGGCGCGCAGTTTCGGCATCTTAATCATTGAAGTTGCATCCGCAATATGACGATCGGGGATCATCTTTCACTTTTCATATCACAAATTTGTTGAACATGGTTGCCATCGTCACCTTCCTATGAAACTGTTTATTCACGATTTGTCTCTCACCACGTGGCGTTGTTTGGCGCGTGTTACTCGCGGAGTGGTACTTTCTTCCCTCTGCCTACCCGCATTGTTCTCTCAGAGAAGCAGTCTGCGCCTCAAGAGTTTGTCGAAGTTCCACGCGGAAGTTGATGTACGTATTTCCGGTGCCTTAACCAGTTGTAGGGGATCTAACACAACTCTCGTCTCAGAAGGAGAACCAGGCTTCTGGGCTGCAGGCAGGGAAGCTTCCATTGACTAAGCCGAGGAGCTTCAGCGTTTCTGCTCTCGATGTGAGTAACGTGGTGGATCGAGCATCATCTTGATCTTAACGATCAATTGGGTGGTTCTGTCGGAGTTCATCTTTCCTAGCCTGTCACGGTTAAAGTCTATGATGCTCGCTTCCGTCCTTCCTCCGTATGGCCACGCATGTGAATATGCCGATGGCTTTGAGGTCTCCCCTTCAGACGAAAACTCAGCAGAGCTCTACTGAGAAGAAGCCTCAGGAAACGAAGGTCACGCCAAGCTCCACTGAGAAGAAGGTCCCGCAAACGAAGGCTGCACATGGTTCCCCTGAGAAAGAAGGTTCGAAGACCGACGTTTCAAAGAGCACTACTAAAAAGGAAACTCCGCAGCAGGCAGGGGAGGTGAGCTCAAGAGTTGTAGCTGATATAGCGGAGACGATATATCCCTTTCAGGAAGCCGACCCCAACGATCCTTTCAGCAGGTCTTCATTCAGCAGGTCTTCGCTGAGAGGCTCTTTCAGAGTAGACCATGGGATCGCATGTCACAGTCGAATGAGAAAATTCGACTGAAAACGTCTTCGTTGAGGAGAATAACTCGCGTGTTGCGACATACCGGTCGATAACGAATTCGTTACTCTTTCGATTGAAGCCCAGGGCGATCATCAGTCGTGGTTACCGATGGATTCGCGATCCAAACTTCTGTCTACCGGGAGAATTTTATGAAGCTTCTTGTCGACAGGATACACGCTTGATTGATTTACGTTGTGCTTCTCTATCGGACTGTGTATCTGGTCATGATGCCGCTCTGCTCTGCTCAGAGGAGGGGGAGAGCGGGCCTCCAGGATTTGGCCAAGGATCGTGACGAATGGACCGCTCTGTAAAGACAAGTGAGTACCGTTTGGCACCTATTCCGGGTCAGGCACCATCCCTAGGTTAACTTACGCCATTCTAATAGTAGATGGCGGCTCAGATGTTGTCGGAACACTCTGACTCTTCATGAGTGTTCATGATGTTGTTGATGTTATCACTTAGTACTCTAGTATTGTTGCGTTGCCTGACGCTAGTTATGCAGTGACTGAGCGAGGTACCTCGCCGTTTCCAAGTCCAGACCTTCTGGGCTGCCACTCCGCGGCTCTCGCTGGGGCGATGAAAACATCTATTCCATGCTATTACAAGCGGACCCCACATCGTGATGCGTTTCCCTGAGTTCTAGGCCTGCACACAGCCATCCATCCAGTCGTACTTCATGCTCTGATAGTTCTCATCCCACCGTCTACTCACTACCAATGTCTTGCCAAATTCTTATCGTCCTGTCGGTAGCTCTTGCACTTCTCTATGAAGTCGAGGCAAGAACGGTAGGCTCACTCAGGATAAGGTCCATTGATTGATGATTGACTCGCCCATTGGACATACAATGCGCCGTATCACTCGCTACTCGGTGATGGCCTTCTAACTGCTACTGCTTTTTCAGGTGGGAAGAGGACCGTCGCTGAAGAAGGTGAGAAATGCCTTCATTGGTTGCCCCTCAGTGTAGATATCGCGGGAGATTGAGTCACTCCTGTGTCGGTCTCAGAGAATCGCCGGCCTTACCGCGGGCTGGGAGGAGGAGGAAGAGCTGCTTGCTATGGGGCAAGAGGTATACTCCCACGCGGCAGCGGGCGAACAGTCTGTCAACCAGAATGCTGATCCTTCATAAACTTTGGAAGCCACGTCTCGGAGAGCGTCATTGTCTTGACTCAATATTACCGGAAAATGCCGTATCTTGGAACGGTTGGAATTGATCAGCTTCGGTGTTAGTCTCATTATCGTCGATTTACAAGTAGAAGTTGCTAGGTGTTTGAAAGATCACTCTCAGTAGCCCTTCAAGGTGGTTCTGCTGTAGGAAAGCAAGACGTGTTACATTAGAGATGAGCACTCGAATTACATTCGAGTTACCTATACACTTTCCGGAGCTATTCTTCCCTATGGCTACGATAGAATTACCGAGTCCGCCGCAGAGAGCATGAAGTAACGCATACTGTCACTCGACTCAAACGTATCATATTGAGTGACGTTCATATTATTAGGCACTGTAATGCCGAGGTCGTCGCTGCCATCCACCAAGGATTCAGTGAAAACTTCCGCGGACTTAATGCCGCTCCGAGAAGAGGGCGAGATCGTAGCCAAGCTGTGCCTTGCTAAGCACTTACGCTGCCAATAGCGGCGTTTTCGATCCCTCTGAAAGCGCCGTCCATGGAGTTGTGGTGTGCGATATTTATTCAGTGTCAAGTTGATAGGCCGAGTGTTGTATCAGTTTGGGAATGTCTCTGGCGGTAGGGGGATGGAGGCTTCGAATTGCCGAGGCGCTGATAGTTTATGTGTCGTCTATTTCTCTGTGCTTCTCGGGTTGATCCCTCGTGAAGGGACTTGGGGCAAAGCTCTCGGGACTGGAACTGAGCATAAGCACCGTGTGGGGTTGGTCCGCAGGCGGCTAGAGAGAGAGCGAGGATTCGGCAGTGATAGAGAATGATGTGATCGAAAAAGCAATTGTAACGAGGAGTATCGCTGCGGGCAGGCCAACTCGTATGTGGCGAGGTGTCTGTAAAGACCGGGAGACTCAGCCACCAGCAGAGTACATGTGTACAACGTACATGCCATGAGGAAAGAGCCTCTTTCCTCAAGCCTTTCTCGAGATCTTTCAAAGGAGTCACAAAAAGCCCGTCAGAGTCTATCCATAACTGGGGCGGCTGTCTCAGAAAGATAGTACACACCTTGGTAGATGCCATACCCCTCATGATGTCTTCTTGTGTCGCCCGAGTGGTCGGTTACTCGAGTTGAGTTACGTTCTGGTGCCGTCGTACGGGGGTAACCTTATCGTTGTTCTGACCGGCTGCATTCCTCTATGGCACTATCACTCACACCTCGTTCCCAAACTAATGACGCTAGGAGCTCCACCAACACCGTCCTCAACATCTCCATTGACCGGGCCACCCTCGAGACAACGCCGGTTTGGTACACAGTGGTCGTCTCGGGGCCTGGCCGAGTTGTACGCTGGACGGTCCGCCGTCGCTATGCAGACTTCCATGCGCTCCACAACAGCATCGCCTCTCTGCTAGAGGGCCCAGTGAGGCTACCTCCCAAACGCTACTTGCCATGGCGTGCTCACGACCCCCGCTGATGGTGGAGGAGAGGCGTAGAGGACTTGAACGATATCTACGTCAGATCATGGCCATGCGACGGGTGTACGAAGATAACCGTGTGTGGCACTTCCTTGAGGCCTCTGCTGAGATTTCTATAATAGTGCGGTATGCATGGTCAAAGGACGTTGGCTATTTGAAGCTCCTCTGTCCCCTGTCCCTCGAGCCCGCACTGGCCACCTCTATCGCCTCCTGCAGACCGCTCCTACGAGCGCTCCTTGGCCATGTCGGTGACGATCATCACTCCATCACTGGAGCCGCCCTAGCTGTTCTCGAGCAAGTTGTGAGTGTCGGGGAAGGCAGTGGTCTGATTTGTGAAGAGGGCGGTATCCGCGTACTGATGGCTGCATTGGGACGAAGCATGCCGGCGAACGCAGTGAAAGATGTGAGGAGCTCGGCTGGAATCCACCAGCCACTTCGCAACCCAGTGCTGCTGCTGCTGCTTTGTCAGGTGCTCCTACACCTCCTGCGCTCGCACCCAGAATCGATGTTTCTCTACTTTCAAGTGGACGGCGGCCTCAGTGAGATGCTGGACAGGCTTGCAGGTATGGCGCTGCAGAGTCGATCACGGCTGCCTCTAACCTGTCAGGCAGTCAGAACTCCGACGTCCCACTCTGTATAGCCTGTGCGTTGGTCGTTGCGGTCGCTGGTGATCCGGACCTGGAAATCGCCTTGACGGACCGTCAGAGCTCAGGACTGCAGCTCCTCGAGTGCCTCATGGCTGTGGAGGATCTGGCCACTCGGTGCATTACCGGCCTGATAATCTCAGCGCTCCTACGCCGTGGGAATGCTACCCTCCTTCCCCACCGAGATCGATTGTGGCATAGCCTCGGGGAACAAGCGAAGCGAGTGAGAGAAGTTGTGGGGACGCCTGAGGAGATGCGGCTCTTCGAGGCCTTGGACGCAGTGCTGGACGAGGGTATGGAGGGGTTCGTACGAGTCCTGCTCTCCGATAATGACGTTGTTGTCGATCTCACCTGCAACCTTCTGACGGTGTACTTCCGAGGACCCCTGCCGCAGTTCCAGACGGAAGAGGAAATATCCCCATACGACTGAGTCACGTGACCTCCGGAATGAACGATGCTGGGGTCGTCTCTACGACATGGCTGTTGAGAGGCTGCGCTGACTCGTTGACGACCACGGTGATGTGGCGGCCAGCGAGGCGCTACTGGCCTGTCATGGTTGGTGTGAGGGGAAGAGCGTCACCGAGCAGATCGCGGAGACCCGCGTCAGATGTGTAGAGCTGGCAGCGGGTGGTGGTCTGGCTGAGAAACATGAGCATTTAGCAGGTAGGCCAGGATGCTGCTGTCGGCGGCCGTGAGTGCCCGCTTTTAGACTCGTCAAAACGATGTGAACTGGCGGTAGAAACGCAGGGAGGTGATGTTAGGCGGAGAGGGGCAGCGAGAGAGGGCCTGGAGGAGGGCCTAATCGCTCGACTGCTGGATGCCTTCCAAGCATTGAATCGGGTGCAGATGAGGCTCACCGCTTCATGGGACTTGGTACATCTTTTTTTGTGAGTGTCACCGCCAAGGGGTCCTCCTTGTCAGGCTGGTGCGGCGGCGCGGGACAGCCGCAAGGCAACGGACCGTCTGCTCCTAACCAGAGGCAAGCTCTTGACGATGGGAGAACACCTTAGAGAGAAGTGCGACCATCTGTCTTCAGCCAGTCGTGAACTCAAGTACGGCTTTGTCAGGGATATTAACTCTTTAGCGCGTGAAAGGGCAGAGGTAACGAGCGCTCAGCAAGTGGTCGTGAGTGTCGAGGATCAGCTTGGCAAATGCACTTCCGCGATGGCAGATGCGAAGAGGTCGGCCACCCGCGGTAGCCTTCATCATATCCTCTGTGCCTTCAGAGTTCAAGCGATGACACAACAGGCGCTCTCCACCTCTGCAGAGCTACTGTCGCGGGCCAACGCTCGACTGGCTGACATTCAGAGGTACCTCACAGCTGGTTCGAGGCGCTACGGCCATTGTGACCTTCAGTAAACTAGCCATCGTGAAGGAGCGGCTTGACGGGGTACCAGTGCGGAGGAACCAGTGCTTGAAAGCTCTGGAGCTAGCACGAGAAGAGCTCCATACGGCGGAAGATGAGGCTCGGTGAGCAACCCCTATGGCAGTCAATCCAGTACGATGCTGCTGTTCCAGACACAGAGGCGTGGAGGCCGAGAATGCCTCTAATGCGTCCGAGAGAGTTGCCGGCGAGCTCCGCGAGATAGAGTCCACGCGAGACAAGGTTGTCAGCCTCCTCTACCGTGTGGACGCCACACAAGCTGACGAGGACGTGAACTCTATTTGGGCTGATATACCGAGCTGGTTAACAACTGAGGCTTTGTCTAGTGAGAGGGGGTTCGCACGACCGGAACGATCAGCCGGGGGTGATGCGAATCTTGGGTTGATGATGATCCGTCTCACAGGCCCTCCAGCCAAGTTGGAAGACTTGCGTGGGCGAGTGGAGGAGTTTAGGCTGATAGTTGAGAATAGGGTGCTCACAGCACGGAGAGAAGTTGAAGTCGCCCGAGACCAGGCCGCAGCAGCCAAGGTCAGTGATGCCGTGTGGGGTATATGTCGATACTCATTTGCGGTGTTCCATTGCTACGGCCCGGCGGGATGTTCTTACTAACGCGTCTGGATTTTTCGGTCGGAATCAGCGAAACTTCTCCCCATCAGGAGTTGGCCTTTCGGGCTAAGGAGCGAGAGACAGCGCTGCAAGAGCGATGCCGTAACCTCGAGACTGAGCTGGCTGATATCGAAGACACCGCAGCCCTGGAGAAAAAGAGTTGAGGAATTGCAAGAGGCTGAGAGAAGAGAAGCCTCCGATGTGGAGCGATGCAAATGTGAGTGATTGGCTCCGCGCTTCTCGAGAGGGAGTCGAGTTGGTCCCTTTCTGTGCAGCGGATCGCGCAGCAAGAGCATTCGAGCTGTCGGAGCAGAGAACACGGGTTGAAGCTGCTGAGAAGAGAGTCGAAGAGGCTGTGGAGAACCTCAGAGCGGCCGAGCGTGATCGCGACTCCAAGGTGAGCTGGCTGACCTCATAGCTTGGAATCGCTCGTTAACCTCAGAGTATCTATTAATACTACCCTTTACTCTCTTCTCGGTTCGCGTCTCATGCGCTACCCCAGACCCTGTCGTGTCCCTTTACTCAGTCGCAAACATTGAGGACAATAGCCTTGGAGACAGATGCCAGGCTGAGGGAGATCGAGTCGCGTGCAAGTCGTCTCATAGCTCAGACAGTGCGGACTGAACTCGAAGTGATCATGGCTGCCCAACACGGATGCATGGAAGTAAGGCGTCTCTCTACTATCATTCCTGCCGCCGTAGTGCTTCAGTTGGATAGTGCCGCTGTAGGTGAATGAGTGTTTGCGCTTGGAGGAAGAGATGAGGAATGAGGCCCTCAACCGCATCGCGGAAGTACAGACGCACCTCGCGCAGGTCAGCAGGGTGATTCGAGAGAGCACTTCGAAACCCGACTCGGGGGCAGGAGACCACCCACCCTGGCCGATGCAATGAGATCACTATTGCCACACTTGCTGCATTTTTGTTTCATGATTTTGTGAAATTTTTGAGCCACTTGATCGCATCCCCGCCCCATGTGCCGAGTTGTCGAGGCGCCGATGTAATGTAAGCGTCAGGCAATTCCCCTTCGAATGGCCAGTCTGGTTCGGGTCTCTTCCCATCCTGTTACCCGAAACCCTCGCCGCCTCCTCCGGGCGCATGCTGAGTCAGCATTGCTGACCATGGCACCCTACACACCTCGATTGTTCGGTTCCGGAAGGTGTGCCGGTATTGCTCATTAGTTGTCCCTTGTCCTCTTCTATTGGAGGACAGGCTGGCCTCCGTTAGGTCCCATGTGAGACTGAGGATATGAAGATACTGTCATAGAGGTCGCTGCAGATCCTTTATCGGGGCGACTCGACTTGATGATGATGATGATGTGAGGATCGATGAGTCAGGTTTGACAGAAGAGAGGGGTCCGCCGGAGTTCGATCTAGCAGTTGCCGGGGATTCTATTGCTCATTCATTTGGGATCACTTCACTCCCGACAACACTTCCGCTACCGTCTCGAGCGCCATCGTTGAACCCCCGCTTTTAGAATCGTGAACGCTCAGTACTGTAGCGTTCGAATCTTGATGTGGTCGCCGTTCGCAATTTTGGATGGTTCCCAAACTTCGCGGCCCAACACAAACTTGCTGTCTCGAAAGTTGTCTACTAGTTGAAGAGGTTGAGATAGGACTGAGACTGTTTCTATGTCCTGAGCATATTGATCGCCGTGGCCGAGTGGCCCGAAAAGTTGGTATCAACCAACTTCGGAAAAGAGTGGTAATGAGTGATACTCTGACTGGCTTGCATACTCACCAGCAGTGGAATATCAGGCGTATTAGGGAATGGTATAACCCTATGGAGTCATCACATATCTCTATGAGTCGCTTGGCTGATGTACCAAGGCGATACCTTGAGAGTTACCCAGCACGAATGTGACAACATTAGTAGCAGAATCGTAGCCTAGGGTGGTGTAGTAGTAATCCGTGGATAGACCAGGTAGCGAGAAGTGAATATCAGATAGACCAGAAGTTGAAAGATCCACGTCAATGATGCTGGAGCTGAGCATGACGAAAGGGGAGCCACGTGTGAATGTAATCTGCCTCGACCCGGGCGCATAGCGCTGCCCAAGCTGAATATCATAGTAGACGAGACTGCTTCCGCCACTCTGCGAGAATCTCATACTTACAGAGAGAGCTCCGTTCTGCCCTTTGTATACGCCCGAAGGCTTGGTAATGGTACTATTCTGGTTGTGGTCGGCAGAGAACTCATAAGCACCATCTCTTCCGATCATAGTTATAATATCATTTTCGGGATCGTAGCCGAGCAGGTTGAAGCTCTCAGCCTTGAAGTGGTCACCAGCAGGAGCAGTGTTTGCCCAGAGCCGTGCCTCCGCATCGTTGACCAGCACTCTGACTAATGAGCTGCTCACCCACACTGTGGCATGATAGGGAGAGTACTTTATCTCACCGGCCTGTGCGCGGTTGGCGGGGGTCTCGAAAACCAGCCTGCCGTCCGGGAGGAATTTGAGCTGAACAGAGGTAGGAGGACTCCCTCTGGTGTAGTGACCCAGGGGCTTCCGTGAAGTGGGCGTCAGAGAGGGTGGCGTTGTGGGCGTCGGAGAGGGCGGCGTTGTGGGGATACTGGAGGCCTCATTCACCAGAGTGATGTGTTTGGAGCTGTCCAAGACGAGGGTGACGATATCTTTTTCAGAATCGTAGCCCAAATTCTTGTAGAAGAAGTCCTTGGATAGGCCAGGAAAAAAGGATTGAATACCCGAGACATCCAATTCCAATAGTTCCACCTGTATTAAGCTGGAGGTCTGCATTAGTAAGGTTGGCTTCACTAGAAGACTATACTCACTCCCAGCGAGTGTAAAATGATAATCGATACGGCGCCCTCCGTCGATGTCTTCGAACTCCATGGTTACCGACAGTTCATATGAGCCGTACAGACCTGTGCCGCCAAGCTTAGCTTTCCCAAAATACTTACCATGGGGCTCGGTCATCGCGTCGGGAAGCACACGAAGACTGCATGGCTTCCCCGGGTCACTGATGGGGACGAGCTCATAAGCCTCACCGGTCGATACTCCAGATACGCGATTCTGATAGGGATCGTAGCCGAACATGGTATAGCCTTCTCGAGAGAACGCACCGGGAACTGATCGCTCCCAGTAGTCAAGTGAACCGTCGTCCACAGCCACTCTCACAAGAGAAGTGTCCACCATTACGAAAGGGAACGAACGGCTCTTCAAACTGTGATGAGGAAGCTGGATCTCGTACGACACTTTGTCGCCTGTGAACTGGAGCTTCATCCTTGGATAGGAGGGCAACAAGCAGTTCGGAGCGTAGAAACCCGAAGGCTTGGCGATACCCGTGGCCTCGACCATACGGCAGAGTAGAAATAGGAGCACCGACGATATGGTATAGATTATGGCGGTCATTGTGTCAGAGTTGGTGTAAGAACAGAGCTCTACTAAGGGAAGGCGGAACTCTTAGGAGCCCCAGACGAAGATTGTAGCGTGAGCGCAAAAATACTGAAAGGCAAAGAAGCTGTTGTGGGTTACGTGACAGGAATATACTATTGGTTTTTCTGATGCTCAGTGGATTACGGGTGAACGGATGTTCCATGGCGTGACGAGGAATGCACGTGTTTGCTGGGACGGACATACGTACTGCGAGCAAAGGCGCACAATGTGAAAGGGGGTACGTAGCACTGCTACACCAGCAGCGATGATAGTCTAACAGCTGTGTTGAACCAGGCTGTAGCTGTTACATAGCATACACAATAGTCGTCACTATGTTGTCACTATAGGGCAGGTGTTTGGCGAAGGGGCTCGATTAAGCAGCCACGAGCTACCAACCACCCTACAAGACGCTGACGCCAGGAATCACTGCTGTCACAGGAAGCTGTGGCCTGGCTACGCTTCGGTGACAGCACCATCCGGGAGTATAGTAGACAGCGCAGTTACTCTAACTGCACTTGAAGAAGGGTGACCGCAAGCTCGGAATAAGCGAAGTAAACAGCGAAACGGATCGACTGTTCACCAACGGTCTCGAAGACTGTAAATCCCTCTCCGATGCCCCCGCTTTTGTGTCGTCAGTTGTCGTGTAGAATGTTGCCCAGTCGATGCACATGCGTGCTGTATTGCCGCTACACTGTAGTGACTACAGCATGATGCAATTAGCTATTGTTCGCATACATGGCACGTATGCACTATAGTGACAACGTAGTGACGCCTATAGTGTGCGCTATGTAACAGCTACAGCCTCGTTCAATACTACTCAGCTGTAAAAGTACCATCGCTACACTTACCTTTACTGCTAATGCGTATCATTCAGCGGATAAACGAGTAGTTTATCTAGGTTAAAACCGGCGCGGAGAGTTATGCGTGTTATATTGTGCGCACAGTGGGACGCCTAGTGTCCCGACTGTGCCTCCCACGCTAGCAAGCTAGTACGCCGACAACCGGCTTAAGTTATCAGGTGCTTGATAACGGCTCGGAAGTCGAGCGTCGTCCTCTTGGCGCTCTCTTCTTTTGTTTTAACCGAGGTCCTCGAGAGGCAACTTGTGCCTGCCGAACCGCGATTGCCACTCGCAGCATCGCCTTCGGCCTCGGCACAGTTTGCCTTGGCGTTACCCTCGCTACCGTCGTGAGGTCTTGTCGACCTTTCTGACGCTAGCGCGGTACCGCGCCTTGCTCCCTCTCGGAGACCAGAGGTTTTATTAGTCTCGGATAACCGTCTGACATCATGCGCTTTGCACTCGCGTGTATGAGCATACGTGCTACACTGAGCTCAGCGTAGTGAGCTGTAGTGCACATTATCACTAAGCTTCTCTCCAGTCCAATTTTTACCTTTCTTTGAGCCCCGTCTCAAATAGTCACACTGTACTGAGCTAAAGTGCAGTAGTGGTAGCAGCTCCTTGTTCTCGAAAACCATTCCCCGGCCTGGACTTGCGCTCCGGTGTCTTATCGTCTTCGTGGAGGTCGAGTTCGAACTTTGATTGTGCAATGAACTCTCCCTCCTCAACATGTTCTGCTCGGTTCCAAGTTGCTACAACTCTTCGAGGCGAGCAATTTCTACACCTACCTACAATTTCTACAGCTTCTCCGCCCTTCCAAACCCTTCTAGAGTATGATGTCGACATGACCTCGCTCCCCTGCCTGGTTAATCCGGTAGAGTCGTCGTTCGTCATATTCGTAAACTGCGGAGACCGCAGTACTCTCTGCACATGTCGAAAAGTAGACCTATGCGAGCCTTCGGGACAGCTCTTAGATTGGACGCCTCCAGGAAAACCGCAGTATTCCGGGAGTTAAGAAACCCGAGGTCGCTCACCGGAGAAATACCATCATGATGATGGTATATCATTACTAAGGATGATGGCATCATCCTTACTCGAGAGTTCGGAGCAGACGGTCTTCCAGGAGCCCGCATCCACCCTCGCGTGTTCCAGAAGAGAATATGGCGATGGAGATGTCTGCGTTCTTCAGACGAGACGGGAAGGATGCCATTGAGCAAATTGAGCGAGCGCTCACCAAACTAACAGATACATACGTACAATGGCCGACGCCGCTGGTCACTACAACGGACAGGCGATGACAGATTACAAACTATATCAGTACAGAGCTAAAGTACAGCTAGGAGTAACTAGCTACCTGGACGAGCGCGTCACGGACCAATGTTTTCACCACTCTGCACTACACAGGTTTCGTGTAGGGTATCATAAATGTTCGGGTCATCGGGCCAAATGACCCTGTATTACAGGTCCTGAGAAACACGGAAGACAGGCCACCACGACACTTGCGAGAGGCTTACCACATTCACTGCGTAGTGATGGTCTTAGGATTAGACTACTAGTGGGTCACGGCCTCGCCAACGCAACTGTCGTCACCAGGCTGGAAGCAATAGGAGCCATCGGCCTTTTCAACAAGGCCGAAGCAGGTGGAAGGTGTCATCCAACCCTTGCAGTATGAACCATACTTGGACTCGCGGCATCCATCGACCTTGGAGCACATCTGTGAGCAAGCATCCTCAGTGGCAGTAGCCACGGCGACGGCACCGGCAAGAGCAACAGTAGTAGAAACGGAGAAACGCATGGAGTAAACATCGAGGGGGAAAATAAAGAACTGCGCGGGGGAAGCCGAACAGGTCTCAAAAAGAAGATTCGTAATCCCTTGAACTATGGGCTGAGCACAGATTCGGAATGACCGTCAACAAATCAGCCAAGGTTCATCAGTTTACAATTATCATTCCGTATGACAGCAGCGTCTCGACCCGTTGAGAATCGGGCAGGCTCTTTGTCGTTGCGGAGAATACTACTACAGCGAGAGGAGGCACCGGAGCACCTTCGTCTTGTTACAGCATTAGGCGCAGGGAAGCTATGTATCGCCGAGGCTTGCTTCGTCATGTGGCTCGTGGAGGAATTCGCTGAACGGGTTGGCTGTGACCCTCCCGAGGACGAAGAAGTTTACATCCAGTAAGGGATGAGACAAATGAGCGTCCAAATAGTGCAGGCTGGGTCGATCGGCACTCTCCTGCTCTTCAGATATTGGATTGATCATTACCAAAATAAACGCGCCCCATCGGAAGACGTCTCGAACGGCATGCGGCAGGCTGCGGGGAGCGAGTTTGAAAACCACCAAGCCAACACAGAGCGGGAGATGGCATATCGTCTGAAGCGCAAAGATGTCGTTCGTGCTGTCTATGGTCTATTCGCACTGCGGAGGGAGGTAAACGAGTTCTGTCCTTACAAAACTGACGACCATTCTCACTGTAAGGTCCACTGGTTGGGGTCTCTTCCGCTGCTGCCGCCGAAGCCTGTAGTCACTCCTTCCAGGGGTAGCGCGCTGACTACGCTTAGCCAAGGCGCTCCACCTCCTTCTACTGTACCCATCCTCAAACCGATTCCCACTGAGGGAACCTTAACAGCGACTTTCGGCGGGGGCCCTGTAGAGCATACTGGTAACGGACGTTAGAATCGCGACCATCAGGCTCCGAACGTCGGTCCTGTCAGCATCCTCAAGGGCCCTACAGCACGCCCGGATCATCGACCTCTACATTGCGTGTGAGGGGAGTACTGAGAGACTCGGGAACGACTGCATCCTACCTCGACGCGGCCACCAAAGCTTCTTTGAAGGCGAATCGAAACTCATTCCTGCCGAAGTACTCAACTTCTTCAATTCCATCAATGACAAGACCAAGTGGGGCCTCAAGGGGTGAGCTAACCAGCTGAGGAGGTTCAGCCGATTTCGAGTTATGCGATCAGAGTGAGGGAGAAGGACCTGTCGGAGTACCTCTTCGACCTGACCAATGGCGACGGTCACGCCTTCCCTGTCGTGGAGGCCTTCGAGAAGCAGCATGGTTACACCACCCTGGACGTGTCTTCACTACTTCGGTTTTGGGCAAGCCTCACTCCTCGCCAGAAGTCCTCCTACAGAGTCAGGGGGCTGAGCCGGCTCCAGGCCTTGGACGTCATAACGCGGATAGCTGAACGGAGAATCGTGGAAAAAAGGGAGGCGATGGAGGCAGAAAAGCAGGCGGAGCGAGATCGTCTCGAAAGGTGCGGAGCTGATAAGGCTTCGACAGCGTCTTTGCCTCAGGTCGAGGTTGAAGTATCTTTACATCTTACCGACGCCCTTGTTCGAGCTTGCGCGACCCAAGAGCAGCAACGTCGTTGCCAAGATCGACAAGGCCCTATTTCACCTATTCCGGCTGCTGCGGAAGAGTGGCCCGGATGACCCAGCGGTAAGGGATGCATTGGACGAGTACAAGGAGGCCCTTGGGCCCAATCACTGCCACGATGCCTTCGAGTTTCTGCTCAAGCAAGCCCGGAAGCTACGGTGAGATCACCCCCATTCCGTACCTGCTACTGCTGTGATCCTTCATTCAGGTTGGTTTCTAGAATAGACTCGCCCAGTGGACGTCTTCCTTTGGCCCAGCGTGGCGAGGCAGACCACGAGCGACTCCAAGGGCTACACTGGGCAATGCAACAGCACGGCGCTGTGAAACGGAAGGTCTACACTCTAGTGAACCATGCCGTGTCGAGAAGTCGAGACCTTTTCCATATCTCAAGCGACCACTTTCTCGAGGGCCTCTTTGTTGATCTGTGCCGCGCTGCCGGGACTGAGCGGCTGTGCGACCTTTTCGGGTGCCCCGAGTTGGACCGCTCCACGGCTGTTCGAGCCGGCGATGTCGGCGTTAGTGTACGGGAGGATGGCTCGGTGTATGTCGACTTGAAGAGGCCCATGCCCGTCGTGGAAGTGCGAGCGCCCGGTTTTGTCTTTGATGTGATGGCGGGAGATAGAACAGTCGGGCGGAGCGATGCGGACGGAACTGTCAAGCTGCTCGTTTATGAGAGAGCGTTGATTCTGAGGCCCACAAAGGCGAACAGGAAGGGATCCTTGCGCTGGGATGAAGGAGTCGAGGTGCTGAGGTTTTGGAAGATCGCCCCGCCGCAATTGAGCCAGTACTGCAGAGAGCTCCTCATGAAAAGAGTATGACCGGGTAGATGTTGAGGCAGCCCCAGTGCTGTTGTTGTCATTAGATTCAGTCCAACAGACGGTGGGCTCTCAGTCGTCGGGGACTGACCTTTTGGGCACCGTTGAGTCACTCACTTGGGAGGTGCTTCAACTACAAAATTCACATGAGCTCCGAGACCAATCGAGCGGGTCAGTACGACGAGATGGTGGCCAGGCTTCCGTGGTAGGCACGGATGCATCGCCGGTTGCCTAGCGGATGGTGCTCCTCAGGGGATCGATTCACCAGAAGGGTGCGTGGGGCTATGTTCATGTTAAATGATGAAGTCGATAATTGTCGGTAAGTGTGTTGTCGGCTGCCCTCGCGGTGAGCTCAGAGGCAGAATCCTCAGATTCATTCCAGCGGCTGGCAGCCACGCTCCAGGACGCCACAGCGTGGATCGACCTCGGACCATAGACGACTTTGTAGCGTCGTTAGGAGTTAACTTCGAGCAGGGTCGGGCTCCATGCTACCTCCTCTTGAGGCGCTGGGGGAGGCTGAAGCGGGCCAAGGTGGGTCGGCTATCACGGGGCACCACCGATCCGTGTCGCTTCATAGGTACTGTGTGAACAAGGCTATCTTCTTGCTGCGAAGACGTATCTCGAGCGAGCCTTCAATGTCGGCGAAATCATGCAGCATTTCTCCTGCATGTATCCGGGCTGCCTGAAGCCTTTGCTGGCCTCCACCAAGCCCTGCAGATGCACTGGTAAGCGCCTTCAAGTACTAGACCATCGTCAATGGGGCGTCCAGGTATGTTCTGCGATGTTCATGCTCATCCTCGCCGACACTCTTGTGAGGATACTAGGGCCTGTCTGAGGGGCATCAACATCAGGGCGGAGGCGAGTCGCGTTCGTCTGTTATCTTCCGACGCGCTCTACTCGGCTCTCCTCATCGACCCAGTACGACGAATCATTCTCCCTCGGAGTGCGCCCGCCGGCACTATAAGTGACTTGTTAACGAACAATCTCCGTGGCAGGGCAAAGACGAGACGCGTCATGAAGACTTCGACGACAAAGTCATGCTCGGCCTCCTTCTCCACGTCTTGGAGGTTGCTCGTACCATCAACGAGGGGACTGAAGCGACGCCGGTGGGGCCGCATACCAGGCACGACTGGCAAGGAGGGTGGGTGGGTGGCAATCTGTTGCTTTCGAAGGCCGACGCTCTCTGTCACTAGATCCACCCCCAGGGCAGTTTTGGAGATCTGTGAATGCAGCCAAGGTGTATCGATCGTGCCCCGGCTGTGGGAGTAGGCCACGGAAGACCATCAGCCCTGCAGGCTCGTTGGGGGGTGCCGTCCCCAAGGGGCTCTGCTCAAGGTGAGGCCTCTCCCTGTATGTGTTTGCTGGCTATCATGGGTCTAGGTGTGCCTTCGCCCGGCGGAATGCAGCCAGTGACAGAAGATTGCTGCGGAGGGCGTACGGTAGGCAGGGTACGGGCCAGACGGAGGATAGAGGCACAGTGGTGACGGGTCTGGAGGCGACGAAGAGGCTCGCGCAGATGAAGTAGGGCTCATCTTGAATAGCAACGAAGGACTGTCGAGCTTAGGGTTGCTATGGCCGAGGCCCAGAAGAGCTCCATAGAGAGACTCAGCAAGCCGCGGCCCCGCCGGAAGGCCCCAGTGCTCACTCTGACGCGGCAGTTTCGAGCCAAACCGGGTAGGTGGCCTTTCTGAATCATTGGGGTTTCCAGAACTCGGTTGGCGGACGGGTTTACAACTTGTGTTGTGTCCTTCAGCTCCGTCGTCCACACGAAAAGGCCCAACGAGAAGGCCCAAATCTGCAGGGACCAAGCTTGGGGTTGTTAAGAACGGAGTTGCGAGGGGTGGAGGTCCGTCGGCGATGAAGCCTGACGTTGGCCAGATGGCCCACAGCTATGTCGAGGCCATTGTGATGAGGGCGGCATCTACCGAGCTCTTTCCAGCGACCACTGTCGATCTAAGATCGGTGACGGATGCCCGTACCAAGTCCAACGATTCCTCTAACGAGGTGAGACTAGGAGAGATGCGACAGGCCAGGAATGGTGGCGAAACCATCGTTGAGGCGACGCTAGTGGAAGAGGAATCTGAGCACCCTGACATCATTGCGACGGCCGAGGAGGCCACGGTTGTTGCAGCAGACTCGGAGCTAGTACCTGCCATCGTAGAGCTTCATCCTGCACAATATGGTAAGCCCGTGGCTCCAGCAGCACCTCGAGTGAAGTTGGAAGATGAGAAGGAAGCAATTGTCGAGGAGGGACGCTGGGCACAGCTGTCTCCTCGTCGGTCATCTCCCCGCGAGGAGGGCCAATGCGGACCAGCAGGCGTTTACGACCCCGAAAGTACACTGATGATCTTCTCCAAAGCGAATGGCTGGTGGAGCGAACCGCGCCCGCTACTGGTCGGGCCCTGGAGGACAGCAACGATGACCCTTTGACGGCGCTGTTCGGCAAGCCTTCGGGATCGGACGGCGTGGATGTGGAGACCACAGAGCTCGAGAAGCTGTTTGCGTCAGTGGACTTGAGTAGTCTGTAGTAGGTTGAGGAATTAAACCTGTTAGCATGACTGATAGTCATTGGCCTTCGAGCGTGGTCTTCTGTTGGGTTACCGAGCGGTGCTTAATGGTCTCTGTCTCCCGGTTTTCACTCATTCTCTCAAGTGGGACGTTTGAGCTCCTCGGGTTGGTAGTCATACTACGGCTAGGTAAGCGTCGCCTTTAAATTGTTTGTCCGATGTGGTGTTGCTTACCAACCCCTACGGAATGGACGAGTGGCCCATGACGTGCCAAGCATACCGACTGTCGGTTTTCTTGGGTTCTTCCTCTGTCTCCGCGCCGAGCCATTCTCTAGCCTGAATGCCCCCTACTTCCAACCAGAACGCTGAAGAAGCAGCCGTGGACTCTGCTTGCGGCTGCGAGGCCAAACGCAGGAGGAAATCGGTAGGCGAGTGGTAGTAGATAAGTTGGCTGAAAGACGCCATTCAGGATGATGAACAAGATACGTCGTCTCGCGTTGCGGCGAGCGCGGTGTCGGGTCCGCTCACTGAAGAGGACAGAGACTGCATTGACAGATTCCGACAGCTGGTGAGAATTCCCACCATTAGCGGTGAAGGTAGGTTTTGGGTGTCGGTGGTTGAGGCTTCATATAGCCTGGGCTCGTCGAGGAGGCTTCCGGGTGTACTGGGTGCTCCTTCAAGGTGTTACTTCCGGTTCCTATGCAAAATGCGCTGAGCTGTTGCAGAAATGGTTGGGAGAGATAACAGGCGTCACCAACATCAGAACGATTGAGTAATGCAGTCGGTGGACGGCTGCTGGATTACAGCTGTACCTCCTGCGGATCGTCAATTCTCATCAGATACGTACCAGGCAAACCAGTGATCTTGGCTACCTTCCCAGGCACTGATCCTACCCTCAGTACGATACTTCTCAACGGCCATTACGACGTGAGCAGCATACACTCTGGTGCAGGGGTGCAGGATGGTGTGTAGGTCGTCCCTGTGTTTCGAGAGCATTGGAAAACTGACCCCTTCGAGGCAGTGATCGAGGATGGAAAAATTTACGGCCGAGGCACTCAAGATATGAAATGTGTGCTCACCGGGTAGGGACGGGCGTGACTACTCAGTAACATGTCGAGTCAGCGTCTGGGAGGACAGGCGGATAGAGAGAGTTCCAGGCTGGCATTCATAGTGCTACCGATACTCCCGGAGACTTAAGGATCCGTAAACCTGTCGTCGTCTATCAACAGTTACATTGAAGGCCTCCGTCGTATATTCGCTCAAGGACAGCAGCTCCGTCGGACGATCCACATATCCTTGGTTCCCGACGAGGAGGTTGGTGGTGCAGATGGTGAGCGCTGTATACTGCATTGGTCGCTCGTCTCATCTCGTCCCAGCGGTTGAGGAAATCCGTGACTAGCAGTGTAGTGCTGGCTCTGGTTGCTTGGCAGGTGCCATGAAGTTCGCTGAGAGCCCGGAGTTCACTGACCTCAACGTGGGTATGGTCCTCGATGAGGGCCTGGCCAATCCGTCCTCTGAAAAGTATATGCGCACCTGTTGTGGTTCGACGACCACAGCCCGTGCAACAGGTACACTGTGTTCTACGGGGAGCGCGCCACCAACTGGGTGGCCTTCCGTGTAAAGGGCAACACTGGTCATGGCAGCCGCTTCATCGACAATACGGCAGTCGAGAAATTGGTACCACACGTTCGTGTTCATCGTGAATCTGTGAATAATCACACCTGTTGTAGGTGACTATACTCTCCAGAATCTACGCGGTGCGCGCTGAGCAACGCAAGATACTGGATGATAGTTCATGCGGGCCAGCAGCTGCAGCTAAAACCCTCGGCGATGTCCTCACAGTCAACGTCACCGCATTGCAGACCGGAGTACCCAGCAGCAGGTAGGCCGCTGTGCGAGCTCTCTCCGAGGAGGCTAGCCGGGCCTACAACTCATTGTTGGCAACATGCTGTTGTCGTAGCACGAAGTCCGGTTTCGCTCTCAACGTTATACCATCAGAGGCTCTCGTTGGCGTGGACATCAGAGTGAGTTTTGATGCGAGTCCTCACCAGCGAGCGGTCTCATTTGCAGGTACCACTCCACATCGATCGCGCCCAGCTCAAGAACATATTCGACGGTTGGCTTGGAGAATACAAAGATGAAGTTGAGGTCGAATTTGATGTATGCTGAACATAATCGCATCTGTCTTCCGTCTCGATGCTTTCAGTATCATGCTAGTGTGAACTATCACGTTTATCTCCACCTCCAGGGTCCACTTTTCAGAACTTTGCTGAGCATCCGCCGCCACTGAGTTCCATGAACCCGTGGCTACTGGCCTTCCAGAGCTCCATCGAACGGGAGGTCGGAGTCGAAGCGACCCTTGAGATATTCCCGAGTGGCACTGATAGCAGGTCGGTAATCGTTCAAGAGCTTTTAAGAATTCGATATTGCACACGAGGTGTGAGGTGTCGAGGTCCCGCCTTATGGCGACTTTTCCAAGGTCGTCATTGGGTCTTTACCCTCTCTCCGATTTCTCACCTCCTTGTTGCAACCACCGTTTTTGACAGGTATTTCAGAGCGAAAGGTCTGCCGTGTTTCGGCTTCTCGCCCATGCGCAATACTCCGATACTTCTGCACGATCACAACGAGTGAGTTCTATGTCTTTTCTATGGACCATGGCCCATCCAACGGATCTTCTCCCACTAGGTTCATCACCGAAGAGGCACTTGTAGAAGGCATTCGAGTGTACGCGAAGGTGCTCCCTATCTTGGCCGACATGGGCCCGATGGAGTTCTGTGAAGAGCCACATAACCCATGATTTTATCCTCGATATTATGTCTGACATTTGTTAATTTTCTTCGTTGACTTCGACTCGCGAGCTGCGAGTTACGAGTTACGAGTACCAACTCTTTTCATAATCATCATCCTGATGCACGCTCTAGTTGTCAATGACTCGGGTGGCCGGTGACGGTACTGGATGTTTGTTAGGCGTTCCAAGGTCTCGCTCAGCTCAGCCTCCAATATGCCTCCCCACGGATGGACGTCGTGGCATGGCCAGCAGCATGGATTCTCTTTTGAAGGCAGCAGCGGACGCTTTCTCAAGATGCGACTGGGAGTCCGCCGTATTCTTCTCAGAGTTGGCCGTAGGCTTTGGCTCCCTCGGTACTCGCTAAGGCCATCACATCCAACGCTCAGGTAGCACTACAGCCGTCTGATACGAAGGCACGGGAGTCCCATTGCCGATCTTTGTTCGCGTCCGGCCAGTATGGTAGAGTCGTGAGTGAATACAAGGGCTCAGGGGATGGCTTCAAGACCGATAGCCTATTGCTCAAAGATCTCGTAGTGCGTGCTCAAGTGAGACGTGGGACGCAGAAGACTCGATACCCGAAACAGCATCACTCAGTTTGAATAACATTACAGGTACGTACCGCAGAAGGGGATATGCCGAACTTCATCCCTTCGTCGTCGATGGAGTGGTTTGCTAAGGGCTTGATGTCACGTGACAAGGGAGATGGAAGGGCCGCGTGGCAAGCCTTTCTGGAGTCTTGGAGGCTCAACCCGTAAGTTGCGACCTTGAAGCCCGAGGAGTTTCTGACATCAGTGGCCGACGACAGGTTGAATATCGAAGCGCAACGTGCAGTTTGTCATGCCATTGGCGGGTTCTACGGTGTCACATCAGCTGGAGCGATAGAGCAGTTGCATAGCACCATTGCTTCTATGAGCCTCGATCCGAGCCTGGAATTCCTGAGGAAGATGTAAGCTTATACTATCGCTCCGTGCATCACGATCACGGGAACTACAAAAGCGGTCTCTGTATCCATCCTGACCCTCAACACCGGCCTACTCAAGATTCGGTACGATCGATCGTCACACCTTGCACGAGTGTGCACGGTGAGGGATCGAAAGAAATAAGATTCTCACCAACCTTGTAATGAGGGACCTCGTTCACCTCGGATTTGACGGATCGTTAAATCTTGGTCAACAGTATGGTCTACTCTCGTCTCAAGTTCGGGCTTCCGATCCCGAGTCTTTCCATTCAGCTATTCCCCAGATTCAACGGTTATAGGTCAGAATCCTATCGGAAACGAATACCGTTTTGTATCATTCTTCGGGTTTAAGCTCGTCATTCTACCTCTTATGTTATGCTCATGTCGATCTGTGAAACGGTGTAAAGGTTTCTCGTCTCACACAACTTCACAGTAACACAACAGACACTAGACGATTACAGAGGAAGGCAAAACCTTACTTTCAATGAAGTATGCCAAACTGAGTGAAATAGACAAACAGGGAGTGTTTTTAGCACTTGGTGATAGTGGTGTCAAGAAGGAAACCGATCTTGATATGAACGGAATCGGGGCTGACGATGGTAGCGTCAATCTTATTGATGTGGAACTGATGCATCAACTTGGCAAGCATGGGATCGTAGTTAGAGAACTCGATATCATCACCATCAACAGTGTAATCAGCACCAGCAGACATGCCCATTACATTAATGGTAGCGCGGCCATTAGAGGCGAAGTCGACCTTGAAGCTCTGGCCCATCACGTTACCGCAGAAATTACCTCCAAAGGCAGGAGCGGCGGTAGTAGTAGTGGCAGCCTCAGTAGTGGTAGTCGTGGTCGTAGTAGTAGTGGTGGTGGTTGCTTCGGTAGTAGTGGTAGTTGCCACGGTGGTCTCCTTGGGAGTAGTAGTCTTCACGGTAGTCTCCTTAGGAGTAGTAGTCTTCACGGTAGTCTCCTTAGGAGTAGTAGTCTTCTCAACAGTAGTGGTTTCCACAGCCTGCGTGGTGGCCTTGGCAGTAGTGGTGGTCTCAACAGGAGCACCAGTAGTAGCCACTGACTTGGTTACAGGGGCCGCAGTTGTCACCGGAGATTCGGTGGGCTCAGCGGTGGTCACGCGCCCCATGGAACAGGGCACGGCCTCGCCAACGCAACTGTCGTCACCAGGCTGGAAGCAATAGGAGCCATCGGCCTTTTTAACAAGGCCGAAGCAGGTGGAAGGTGTCATCCAACCCTTGCAGTATGAACCATACTTGGACTCGCGGCATCCATCGACCTTGGAGCACATCTGTGAGCAAGCATCCTCAGTGGCAGTAGCCACGGCGACGGCACCGGCGAGAGCAACAGCAGTAGGAACGGAGAAACGCATGTTAAACTTTGTTGAACAGAGGTCAAATAACTAGGAAGAAAGAGCATTCACTTCTTGCCTTATATAACTTCATACCTCTACGACTAGCACTACCATGAGAAGATTACGTGAATGTCAACCACAGCTAGTCATGGCCCTGAGCTATAGCGCAGCTAGAGGCTTTGTGTCGGGGACGCCTGGCTGTCTCCTCTGTGTCACACAGACTGTGTGTAGGAATATCATCCGCCTAGAGACCCCATACATACTCAAGCCGCTTGTTGCCCGAGTCCCTGTACGAATGGCTCCCGCGATGTGTTTGGCGGCTTGTGATAGCCTCCCGTGGATGAGAGGGTGATCGGTCGATTTCGGAGGAGCACAACTGAAGAACAGGCGACATCAAGGTTTGTGTCCGCGCTGTCTCCTTCGGAAGGGGTCCTTCCCACAACATCCTCGCTGACGAGGTTCGAGTGGCGGCGTATCTTGATGGGCTGATCATCCTGTGGACGCTTTGACGCTATCTGGAGGAACGCTTACTTTATATGACTCATAAGAGTTGATTCGATATTGTCTCCATTACCGGCCCTGCCGCGCACGGAAGTCCCTGTGGAATCCAATACGCACATCACCACAGGAGCCCAGATGATAACTCAGCTTCTGGCTGAACCAGCAAGAATCCTCTGCTAGGCCCATTGCGAAGATCAGTCAGATGAAAGTATGTGAAATGAATGATATAGAGACCGATTCTGGAGAGAAACACACGCACTTGTCCAGCGGCGTAATTCAGTTCTTGATATCGTAGATCCGGAATCTCAGATTCATACAAGCCGCTTGTGGCTCGGTAGCCCCAGAGGCTGGTGATACGACCAATCGCTCAACGCAGTCTAAGCTCTCAGATAGCAAGGCTTCGTCCACGCAGTCACTCCGCGTAGGTTGGGAGGGCGCCGGCGAGCTGGTACGCGTGCGTACGTGCCGTTGGATTATGTTGCTCATTCTCGGCTGTTGTTCCTGGTAGCCTGGCAGTGCCGGCCCAAGGCGCCCAGGTTCGCAGCAAGGTTACCTGTCACGCCTAAGTCCTTCTCCAACCAGTCATTCGGTCTATTTGAGATGTCTCTGGGTGAGATCAACAAAGACGTCTGGGAAATATAGGCTGGTAGTCATTCCATAGGTCAGAGAATGTGCCGTCACCAATACCGATCTGCGAAAGGCACTGGAGGTTTCCAGAGACACCACAGCAAAAGTGCCGGAGTGCTTGGACATCATCCCAATGTGAGCAATAGCGCTCGGTTCCGTCACAGTTTATAGTATTCGACGAATGATAGTCTTTCCGAACTTATATCAGAACTTGAGCCTAGTAGTTACAAGAATCGAGGGTAATGTCACATTTCCCTCGATTCCTTATTACGAACTGCTAAACTTTACCTCTGTGGTTACCGGCTCTACCGCGGTGCGGTACATCGGGACCAGCGGTTGTCGAAGACCCGTTACTTGAAGGTGTTCAATAGGTATGTAGACATGCTTGCAACTTTGACGACAACCGATGCAGCGGATGAAATCTTTCTCTACGCTGATAAATTTCTGGAGAGGAGTGCTGGCCTTTCTCAACTTGCTGACAGACCCGAGCCCTGGTATGCTGCAGGCATATATCACCAATGTGCAGCTGATATGGCCGGTAAGTCGGGCCGAATTAGCACTTTCGTGCCGAGCATGCAAGGCTATAGAAAAAAGGAGCTTCCTCTCTTCTCAGATGGCAACTTCGCCCACGTTCACAGGGAGAGTTCACGGCGCTATCTCGCGCGTGCCCTAGAGGTGCGGGGGACTCCTATGGCTCATCATAGGAGGTTTTTGCCGTCACTCACATACCCCCATCGGGAGACCAGTGGTCAGGTATGCGCACACTTCGGGCCGGCATGGATAGCCCTCGGGCGATCGTTCGCTGCCAATGATGAAACTGAGCGTGCTATACAGGCTTACCGATCGGCCACCAAACACTGCCCCGAGTAAAGGGGAGGAACCTCACTCTTCAATCTGGTGGTAGCTGTGAGCTCAGATGGCACATGCCATGGTTGCTCATCGGGATGGAACACCTTCGAGTTGGTTCTGCTGAGAGCTATTCGGGACAAGGGGTCCACTTGGAGCACGCTACAGCGCTCACGTAAGCGTCAGGTCTGAGGCTAATATCAAGAAGAGCAATCGAAGCGTGTACCGCTGGGTCGGTGTCGGAGCTGTGAGTCAGGTACCTCGAGCGAGCGAAGGACCTGACTCCCATTGATTCCGAAGTACGAAACCAAATTGGGATCTACCACTCCAAATCTGGAGATCATGAACAAGCCATCAAAAGTTTTATTGAGTACTTCTGAACGGCTCAGCCAAGACGCGTTCGATGGTGTGGCTACTTTCAGGGCGATCGACTTGGAGAACTCCCGAAAACACGGGCGTGTTGCGGCGGCTCAGACCAAGAATTTCGCCAGGTATCAGAACAACTTGGCCTTCTCGCTGTGCCAGAATTGGCAGTTGGAGGAAGCCGCCGAGGCATGCCAGAAAGCTTTGAAAGCGGCACCGAACGGCAACTGTAACCGATTCGTTGCCAATGTAACACGCTATGCGCTTACTATGGCGTGTCTCAGGCGCCGAGGCTATGGAATCCCACCAGATGCTCGCTTTTGTCTTAAGCAAACAAGGGAGACCTTCTCAGGCGATCGACCATTACCATCAAGCCATCGGCATAGGAGAGAAGGGTAGCGACAGTGACTGAGCTCCCAAGCGCTATCGAGTTCCAACCTCAGCCCGAGGGAACGTTTCTACGCGTGCTGCACATTCCCTTGTTAACCGAATTATGCGCAACATTTCCCGAGTGAGATTCCACTGCATTCGCTCCGACTGTTCGCTGATTACTCATCCTATAGGACGGCATACCTGGTTGTCTCTCCATGGAGAATCTCGTTCGTCATGTTGAGCGCCAGATGGCAGTGGATGTATGAGCAGCGTAATTCAAAGCCTCTACTGCAACAGTGCCAGTCTGTTGCGTTACAATACCTCACAAGTGGTCCGACTTCTGGTTCGAAAGCATGGGAGATGTGGGCGATACCCAATTGGTTGCGATGTAGTCGCGCGGTCCGCATGAGACTGCTGATAAACTTAGTTGATGACTATACTGAGTTTCTGACGCTGAGGATTCTCCCAGTCCGATCTAGTTCATCCGATAGGTACATCTCCCCATAATCGCGTTCTCGAATGAAGGAGGCTGTCGGAAGGCTCTCCTGTGTAATCTCACCCGTGTCTGCGATAGCATCGGAACACAGGTTTTCAGACACGTCAGTAATCCCGCAGAAGGGAAGGCCAAAGCCAAAGTATTATAACGGCAGTACTGTTCGCCGAGGTGTAGCGAGGCGTATTTAGGTTAAAGACAACGTGTTCAGCTTCCCCTCTTGCTCCAGTGGCAAGTAGCCCTGGGCATGTATTTCCCGGTCGATTCCACGAATTGTCACTTTTGTTTCACATATTTCCATTTCAATTTCGTGTTCGATGGTGTTCCGCTTCTGTTTCACATATTATCGCATCAATTTGCTTCATTTTCGAGTCAAGCTCTGAACAAGCCTGCTCGGCCAGCGCTACCGAAAGTCAAACAACAGCTCAACAGTTGATGATCTGAAGTCTAAATCATCCACATTCTCTAGATTCTAAACTGTGACTTGGATACAGTAAAGTGACGAGGGTAACATATGGAAAGGCTCTTCAAAAGGGATCAGTGCATTGAAGATGTCACGGACAGCATGTGAGCGAGAAATACACTCTGCCACGATGTTGTGGAGCAAAACCTCCGTAGGTGGCACTGGAGCCTCCCCATTGGAGTGTCAGTATGGGATCCATCTTCGGAGATTTACTACGTGTACTCGTGATCAAAAATAATTATGATGCATTAAACATGAGCGAACACGGACGACTGTCGCCGCTACATAGTGGCGTGAAGGTAAGCAAACATAATATGCCTTGAACACGCGTACAGGAGACAAAATCGACATGAAACGCGTGCAGGTACCTCGTCGCTTGAGCGAATCTGATGACAGAATCCCGAGACCCTAATGAGATAACCCAAAACCGGATCCCCCGCAGTATCCGCATAAGCGTCCGCTCAGTTTACCCACACGGTGTGCGGGGCAAACGGCGCCTGGTAAACAGCACTTTATGATCACTGACCTATGTTGGCTTGTGTAGACTAGGGCAAAATGTGACGTGACACTCTCTTAGGGGCATGGAGCATTCTCATAAGGCCCTCTTTACATGCGGGTTCATCAGTTCATTTTGTGTCCTTTGTCATGGAGATCTACTTCATCATCGTCGACCTGGACCGTCTGCTTATAGAGAAGGCATAGATCGTCTTCTCGTGGAGCGTAATGGTGGCTTCCTATTGAATTTAAGGACTTCAAATATCACGAGTTTTCTTGTGTCCAGGTTATGGGCATTCGCCTGCCAACCTCACGAGTCATTCGATCGAGGGGTGTGTGAGAACGGTGATGACACCGAGGATTCCGCAGATACTCCTGCAGCCGCAGTTTCCCTAAGTTGAAAGCCATTGACCCGGATATTGCCCAGTTCGTGGCGGAGAGGAGCAGGCAACGCGGGTAGCTCAAAGACTGTAGATGTGGTCGATAGTTCTCTCTCCGTAGGTTCATCGCCTCTATGCCACCCTTCCCAGATGCTATCGAAGGTGTCATGTACGTGTCATCCCTAGCCCAACCTCACGTTGTGGTATTATTAACGAATGCCATGAGACTTACAGTATCACTATAAGGTTGCCCTATGCATATCACGCAGTATTCGATCAAAGCGGAGGTTCAAAGAGAGACGCTCTTGGGCACTACAGCATCTAGGTAATGCTAACAGTAAAGCCCTTGTTGAACCTCTGTTGGTGTACTCCAGGTCAGCGTGCAGTGCAGCACATGCCATTAACCGATGACCCCCCACCGACGTGGTCGCTGACGCGTTCATAACCGACTTGTGCAGAGTAAAGGGTAAGGGTCCCCTAAGATATCCTCCGTATCACTGATTCAATCTTCCCAGGTCTGTGGCCCACTCCCCGGTTTAGGGGGCATATTCTCTTCACACGTCCGTGAATGGTTACTATCTGGTGAAGGGGCTTTTTCGCCGTTATTCTCTAATCCTGTGCCACACACAATTCGAGAGTGGCGAATTCACGTCGTTTAGACGAATGGTTCAGTTCGGAAATCGAAGCCCAGATCTTCATCGATCGTCTAGAACAGGAAAATGCCGTCCTTCGTAGTGGCCGTTTAGTAACAGCCTTACGCTCCATTCCAGAGGAGGATGAATCCTCTCGCTCGGAGTGAGTTACCCCTCTTCATGGCATGCTGATTTTCTGGAGATACATTTGCGTTTTCAGATGAACCTTTGAGATTTATGAGCCTTGTACATGAGAAAAAACCCTTTTAACGTTCCTCCGTCGTGTTCACAGTGAATATCACGGTGGCACTACTCATGACTTGACTCAATGCCGTAGGGTGAGGAGTGAGGCTAGTTGGCATCTTTGACACTGGAGAAAATGCTTTCGGCCTCCTTTCGGTTCTCAGAGTTGTTTCCATAGGAGGTCTGTTCTCATATGGACGAGTTTCCCAGGCAATCGTACCTTCTCGAAGGTCAATCGTTGACCATAGAAGGCCTGCTGCAGTGGCCTTAGTAGACATACCGCAGGTTCTCTCTGAAATCGGCCCTGAAGGGAGTTCTGTGCGCGGCTTCGCGGTACACCATGATGAAGTCGGTTTCGACTCGCTGGATGGTTCATTGCTGCATGAAATTTATTTCATGCAGCAAATCACACGGGGGGACTCCCTCGCCGTGTGATTTCACATACGCTACAGTCGTTACTCCTTCCGCTTGCCAGGAAGCTGACGGAATCCTGCTCAGTGAAGTAGTTCTCAGCAACGAAGCTGAACTTCCCACAGTAGTCAAATACTGTGGTGATAACGGAACTGGCCTGATACTGTCTGGGCGTGAGAAGGCGCCGTTAACCCTATGCCATCCACGAGAAGGAGACTTCATGCTCGTATGCCAGGTGGCGGTCTTGTACGGTTACTCTGGAATTTCCCAGGCTTGTATTGGTCAGTGTCTGCTGCGTCTGGGACTCGCTGTAGAATGGATCGACCTGTCCCACGGTATGAGGCTCTCCGCCTTGGGAGAATCTGAATGTTCGCCGGCTCAGCAGTTGCCATATGAATACCTGCCCAGGAAAGCTGCCGTCTGTGTAAACATTATCGGCCCTAGTGGTGAGAGTGTATCCTACAGCGAAAAGCACCCCGCGGCATGGTCAACTTTCAAATCTACCGGTGATGTAGTTCTGATGTCAGAGCCCAGCGCTGGAGGTACGCAAATCGATGTTATCACTGAGGTGTATTACGATGTTGATCTCATGAAGAAAATACTTTCTGATTCAGACCCGAATTTTTCAGAAATTCTGAAAGCTCCCTGCAGCAGATAAGGAAGCTTGCCCGAGTAGCTCTTCGTTACCAGTGGACTGTAGGTTGCAGAAAGCGTATGGTGTGCTCGTAGGCGGTTGGACATCGAACACTCCAACGGACTCGGCACAGACGCTCTTATGTCGCAGATCACGAGGGAATAAGACGACAATGTAGCATTTTTACCACTTTTCCACAATCGAACTTCTCACCATCGTGATGTCTGCGATTGCGCCATCCACGATGTCACCCGTGGATACTTCAAGAGGATCAAGTTGACGCTGTGCGTTCGATCACAGTGGTAGCTCGATGAGCTAGGATATTCGGAGAAGATTCTCATCGGTTTGGGCCTCCCGTGCGACGCTTTGATCCGCTCCTATGATGATGACCCAGGCTCGGCTTGGCCTAGATGGTCGATGCAGGCGAGACTGCTACGCTAGTTTTTAATTCGTTGGTTGAGGTTTTTCCAAGCCGCATCTGCACCCTTTTGTGTTCACCTCTTGATATTATCTGAAGGAATTGGAACCATTGTCGGTGGTGTTCGAGTTCGAAATGAGTGATGGCTGAGGCGAGTACTGCGTAAGTATGGCGAACCGCGGGATGGATCCGCAAACTTCGGAGATCTGATCGAGAGCCTGATTGACATCTCGCAGCGTGTCCCCACGCAAGCGTAGTGGTAACATGAGAGAGGCCCGCTCGAATGCGGGCTACTGGAGACTGCACTCCGATGGAAGGCAACCTAGGAATATGAGAATCGGGGACAGTATTCGTAGACAAAAGCACAGCTACTAGCTTCAGTAGCTACTAGCTCGGCTACCGTAGTATCTCACAGGCAGATGTAGCGCACAGGAAAAGTCTGTTGTAGATGGGTTTCTGGCACCCATTCGGTGTCTCAGATGTTACGAGAGTTCGAAGTTCTCGTATGTGATGTCTCCTTCGCACAGTTTTTCGTTTTTCTCCCTCGAAGTTTACTCTATGCGTTTCTCCGTTTCTACTGTTGTCGCTCTCGCCGGTGCCGTCGCCGTGGCTACTGCTACTGAGGATGCTTGCTCGCAGATGTGCTCCAAGGTCGATGGATGCCGCGAGTCCAAGTATGGTTCATACTGCAAGGGTTGGATGACACCTTCCACCTGCTTCGGCCTTGTTAAAAAGGCCGATGGCTCCTATTGCTTCCAGCCTGGTGACGACAGTTGCGTTGGCGAGGTCGTGCCCTGCTCCATGGGGCGCGTGACCACCGCTGAGCCCACCGAATCTCCGGTGACAACTGCGGCCCCTGTAACCAAGTCAGTGGCTACTACTGGTGCTCCTGTTGAGACCACCACTACTGCCAAGGCGACCACGCAGGCTGCGGAAACCACTACTGTTGAGAAGACTACTACTCCTAAGGAGACTACCGTGAAGACTACTACTCCCAAGGAGACCACCGTGAAGACTACTACTCCCAAGGAGACCACCGTGGCAACTACCACTACTACGACAACCACGACTACCACTACTGAGGCGGCCACTACTACTACCGCCGCTCCTCCAGCTTTTGGTGGTAATTACTGCGGTAGCATGATGGGCCAAAGTTTCACGGTCGACTTCGCCTCTAATGGCCGCGCTACCATTAATGTAATGGGCATGTCTGCTGGTGCTGATTACACTGTTGATGGTGATGATATCGAGTTCTCTAACTACGATCCCATGCTTGCCAAGTTGATGCATCAGTTCCACATCAATAAGATTGAGGGTACAATCATCAGCCCCGATTCCGTTCATATTAAGATCGGCTTCCTTCTTGACACCACTATCACCAAATGTTAAAATACATTCTTGGTTCACTATTTCTCATCTTGCCTGTAATTCCGTTTGACGGATTCCTATCCGCCACTATGTTCGGGTTCAGCGTTGAGTTCATTAATTAGCACCCCGCCTTAATTATTGTTGGCCATGAATGTAATTAGGCTGCTCCGTAGTGCCGAGGTAGCTGCACAGTTCAAGGGCAGCCTTGAGAGGCTTCGTCTCCGAGGTGCTTGATCTCATTACTACAGCGGACTACTGGACTACAGCGACTGCAACTCAGATTGGCCCATCACGCCTAAAGCAAACGAAACCGATGACATTTTCTATTCTAGAAACGAATTCTGGTATTGTTACACAGTATAACACCGACCCGCTCCATCGTCAACGTGAGTACAACGTGGATGGTGTAGATACCAACGAGAAGCATTCTGAAGGGTAGGGGTGATGACGGCTCATGCTCAGCCAATAGTATATGCAGTACTTTGTACGAAAAGACAGTCGCATAGAGCGAAGCCAGAAGTATTGCAGGAGGCACAGACTGAAGGCTCAGATGATACGTCTTTACAGCGTCTCTCAGCGTAATTGATATCGCAGAACTCAGATAAGTGAGACATAAGGATTCGTACAGCGTCCAATTCTGGTAGGACCTGACCGCTGATCCTAAACTCACAGGAGGAGACGTAAACCAAGTCTCGGACTCGACCAGTGAGAGAAGCACGACTTGCAGACCAATTCCGAGTACCACATGTAACGTCGTGAGACAAGCTTCGACTGTAAATGGATTCGGGGAGGGCGTTGCTGACAAAGGTGTGCTGAATCTCGGTCTCAAGAAAAGAGCGGTGAGTAGGAGGGAGGGCAGAGAGTAGATGAGGTCGAGCCTGGCGTACTGGGGGTCGGTGAGGTTGTCACCCGAGTGGTAGAGCAATAGTACACACGACAATTGAAGTATTGCGTAATTTACCGCGAGTCGAATGAGAACGACAGCTGCTACCATGGCCCCTCGCCCTTGCGACATGACCTCACAACACAACCACGGTCCTTTGGATGCATCGATACCGACGAGGCAGCCCCCTGCGAGGTACTGTAACGCACCAGTTGTGTTCCATTTCGAGTAAGGCGGGGCAGAGCTGACCACGAGGCCGACCGCCGCCGCGCAGAGGGCGGGGATGTCATTCGTACCATCGCCACACATCATCACAGTCCGGCCAGTAGCGTTGCAGCAGTTCACGAAGTTCTTCTTCGACCAAGGCGTCATTCGAGCATGGACTGCCTCCTCCTGCATCAACGGGTATCCGAGACTGCTGCAAGATATCAAACCGATCGCGCTGGCAGATGCCCGAGCAGTTCCCTCAGCGTCACCGGTACACAGCACGCATTTCACATCAGCTCTGGTCAGCTCACTAACCGTCTCGGTCGATGCAGAGTGGACGGTTGTATGGATGAAGATGAGCCCCAGGAAGCGAAGGTTGCAAGGGAGCATCCATCCGCTCTCCTCCACGTCCGAGTTGTCCCGACAGGCGTATGCCAAGACTCGCAAGCCGCTTGTTGTATACCGGTCGAGTATCTCATAAAAGTTGGATGGTATGGTCGAAGGCTTGCTAGCAGCGCAGATAGCTTCGGGCGCTCCCCGGACGTAGAAGACAGTACTGCTGTCAGGAGCACCACAGAGGACACCCGTGAGCCGTGTGGTCGCATCGAAGGGGGAATGAGCTACAATAACCGAGTCAGCTTCTGTTGATGAGCCGGGCAAATGTAAATCTTCGACCGAGAAGCCAGACGAGTAAGTAGCGAATGACTGAGTTCCGCTGACGGTTGGCACCCCGTCGTGTTGACGACGGTTCGACGCTCTCGTCGGACTTGATTCGTCCCCGTCATCCTTTTTGAGTTTCCCATCCTCTAGTCGGTGGACGTAATCGAGGATCGCTTCGTCCACAGGATCTGGAGCATGACGATTTCTATCAAAGCAATGGGAGACCTTCAAGGCACGATGCAACAGGTCCGCATTTGGCGTGCCGGATACCCGATGGGGACTCCGTACCACGACCATCGGGTCGCCACAAGCCATACCGACGACTGAGGCCGCGCCAGTTGTCACCGTGTTAGTTTTATCTAAGACAACTTGATCAACTAGCCCGGCCAAGATGAGAGGTGGAATGGATCCCCGTTGAGCCGGCAAAACCCCCGGTGGCAGTCGTAGACTCGATGAGCACGACAGGTGTAAAACCAGTAATGCTACGGGAAGGGCCGGGGGAAGAGCATCAGTGAGGACATCAACAGAGCTCATTACTCGCTCTCGTAGTGCAACCTGCTGTAGGGATGACCAACTGAGGATGAACGCAATGAAGCCAGCGGTGGCCAGGAGAACTACACAGCCCAACACCGCCCGCTTTAGGCGTATCTCAGCTGCACCACTTCGACGGTTGGCGACAGCCTGTAAATGGAGGCCTTGGAGTGTTTGATTACCGGTAGCTATGACCAGGAAGGCGGCGTCTACGGTGGCATCGACCAGTCGGCCGCCACAGAGAAGCAGAGACTCGGGACCTGGGGGGAACCCTGGGCTAGCCGCTAGGAGCGTGTAAACCTCAGATTCGCCAGAGATGAAGGAGTGCTCGATGGTGGCCGAGCCTCTTACTAAAATACAGTCAGCAGGGATCGAACTCGAGGCCTGCAACTTCACGACGTCACCGGGAACTAGATCTGTGACAGGAGCCTCCTCCGTCATACCGTCGAAGCTCACACGACAGACCATGCCCTCTTCGGACTCGTCTGCAGCTCTCTTCGTAGCTCGGTATGTCTGATGCAAGAGGCGCAGATGGAGGCCCCGGGCCACCACAGTGAGAAGGAGGATAGTAAAGGCGTAGTCGTAATACCCATCCACCATCCAGAAGCCAATCGATATACCTTGGAACCACATAACAGGAGAGCACACGAGGTAGGTCCAGAGGGCCCGTCCGAGCCATACCCAAGAGCTCGAGGGCAAAGCACCACTCAGGGCTGTTCCTTTGAAGATACGTAGTAGGCCATTGCGCTGCTGTACCCCAGGCGACCTCAGCTCCTGTGGTATCGAGTCGTAGAACATCCCCCGGCGGAACACTCGTTCTGTGGGCATTAGAATGTACGCCACATGATTCAACAAGAACCATACCGCGCCACCATGGCGGTGGAGCGGTATTTTCAGAGGCTTCAGTGAGGCACCAGTGAGTTGGACGAAGTGCCCATCACAATCAATGTGAGCGGTAGCCTCTTCCTGCGAGTCCGGGTCGACAAATCGGCTGTAGTACGCCGGCAGCGACCCAAGCTCAACTCGGTAGGACCCCATTCGACGATCGAGAAAAAAGGAGGCTCCAGGCAAGAGTCGACAGAGGAACGACCGAGGATGCCCAACTCGAGTGCAGTGACGTTGGAAAAGAAAAACATTAACACGAGGGCTCCGACTGCTCCGACACCGACACAAGGAGACAAGATTGTATACCACGCCTTCCGAGTATCTCTCCTGCGCGGGCATGAACGACCCCGGCTCGACGGCTTCGGCAAGTGCTGTGTAAAGCCTCGAACTTCGGCCATATTAGATGATCTAGGGGGAGACCCAGAGCACTCAAAGTGACATTGAGGAACGCAACAAGCCCGGCATACCTCTGCCTGAGAAGTGAGACAAGCCGTTGCGTGCCGTTGCAAATGTTTGCGACTTTTCACTATTACACAAGGTAGACCGCTCGGAAGTTTGACCGAGAGTCGCACTGAATGACATCTCTCATCGTGTCCCCGCTCGGGCATAGTCGTAAGATGAAGTTGGCCCTCTCGAATGTGAACTACTGTAGTCCCGATTCGGATAGAAGGCAGCGCTCCGACCTAGGAATACGAGAATCGGGGACAGTATTCGTAGACAAAAGGACAGCTACTAGCTTCAGTAGCTACTAGCTCGTCTGCCGTAGTATCTCACAGGAAGATGTAGCGCACAGGAAAAGTCTGTTGTAGATGGGTTTCTGACATTCATTCGGTTTTTCAGATGTGAGAAGAGTTCAAAGTTCTCGTCTGTGATCTCTCTTTCGCGCAGTTTTTCGTTTTCCCCCCTCGAAGTTTACTCCATGCGTTTCTGCGTTTCTACTGTTGTTGCTCTCGCCGGTGCCGTCGCCGTGGCTACTGCTACTGAGGATGCTTGCTCGCAGATGTGCTCCAAGGTCGATGGATGCCGCGAGTCCAAGTATGGTTCATACTGCAAGGGTTGGATGACACCTTCCACCTGCTTCGGCCTTGTTGAAAAGGCCGATGGCTCCTATTGCTTCCAGCCTGGTGACGACAGTTGCGTTGGCGAGGCCGTGCCCTGCTCCATGGGGCGCGTGACCACCGCTGAGCCCACCGAATCTCCGGTGACAACTGCGGCCCCTGTAACCAAGTCAGTGGCTACTACTGGTGCTCCTGTTGAGACCACCACTACTGCCAAGGCCACCACGCAGGCTGTGGAAACCACTACTGTTGAGAAGACTACTACTCCTAAGGAGACTACCGTGAAGACTACTACCCCTGAGGAGACCACCGTGAAGACTACTACTCCCAAGAAGACCACCGTGGCAACTACCACTACTACGACAACCACGACTACCACTACTGAAGCGGCCACTACTACTACCGCCGCTCCTCCAGCTTTTGGTGGTAATTACTGCGGTAGCATGATGGGCCAAAGTTTCACGGTCGACTTCGCCTCTAATGGCCGCGCTACCATTAATGTAATGGGCATGTCTGCTGGTGCTGATTACACTGTTGATGGTGATGATATCGAGTTCTCTAACTACGATCCCATGCTTGCCAAGTTGATGCATCAGTTCCACATCAATAAGATTGAGGGTACAATCATCAGCCCCGATTCCGTTCATATTAAGATCGGCTTCCTTCTTGACACCACTATCACCAAATGTTAAAATACATTCTTGGTTCACTATTTCTCATCTTGCCTGTAATTCCGTTTGACGGATTCCTATCCCGCCACTATGTTCGGGTTCAGCGTTG